>APFE030215609.1:0-22555 GCA_000404065.3 Pinus taeda
AAAGTGGTAGCTTGACAAAAGTTGTAGAGAAAATATTAATCTCTGCCTACCTTTGACAGAACTCATTGTCAATATCAACACCTACAAGAACTTTGTTGTGGAATATTATCAAAACTAATAGAAGGATATGAAATAGTGTATTGTAAGAACCTTTCAAACACGGCCACTGAAACTTGGAACATTGTTTGTAGGAAGAGAAAATTATGTTTCTTTTTTCCAAACATGTATGTTAGTATATTACAATTTAATGAATATGTTTTCTTGTTATCATATATGGTTTGATACTTTAACAAAACATTCGCCAAGACTTCACAATGTTTTATTATTCAGTAAAAGATTTGCCAAGATCTTACAAGATTTTATAATTCAGTGAAAGATTCTCCATCACTGTGCAAGATAATATAATCTGGTGAGATATTCGCCAAAAAAGTTATATATACATATTATATTATTGATAAAATCGCCTCCCATTTTTCCTATGTATCATGGGGATTAGCCCATTTATTATACATATAAATTTAGGGTGGTTCTTAAAATTTTCCCTAGAGTTTGTGGAGAATGATGGAAACTAAGATGAAGAGGAGTACGACATTCATTCACAAACCAGTGGGAAAACATAGGTTGGCAACCTCAGAGTGATACATCTACTCCAGGGCTATTGTGGCAAGCATGCCAAGTTGTGGGATGAGAAAATTCCTTATCTACAACATGCATACAATAGGGTTGCGCATTCATCCACTCAAAGATCACTGGCCGATACACGCTTTGGATATTTTCCAAAGGATCCCCAAGACATGGTCTTTGGGAGAGATGAATATTCAAGTGAGCCAAATGATAGGAAAAAGGCATGAAATTTCATTCAATGAATTCATATGATTCACCATCTAGTGCAGGAGAAATTGGAGAAAAGTCAAGCACAATACGAGGCATGACATGAAAAGCATAGGGTTGATCACCAATTATAGGTTGGAGACTAGGTGTGGCTCCACATAAACAAAGACAGAATGAAAGGGGAAGGAAATAAGTTGATACCAATCTGATATGGCCCATTCACCATATTAGAGAAGAATGGAGACATTGCTTTTCATCTCACTTTTCCAACGTACGTGTAGATGTACTCAGTGGTGAACATTGAAAAGTTGAAGCTTTATGAGCCTCCTTTGATCATGGATACTGAAGAGGTTGAATAGGTTCCTACGATGGATGATTTTGCACCTAAATACTTGGAAACACTACCTAAATATATCATTCTTGATAGGGGAACTAGGACTTTGTGACAGGGAGATGTGGAGTACCTTCATATTGTTCTCAAGGGAATGCATCCAAGTAAGGCCCATTGGACTGAAAAGGAGAAGGCGAGGGAGAAATTCCTTCACTTTCCATTTGACTGATAAATATTTTGGTGGCCCAAAAGCTCATGAGTGGGGATGAATGATCTAGGAGGATCCTAAAATGCCAAATTTTCAAAGTCCTCTAAATGTGGTGAAACTAGTCTCAAATCAAAGATCTCATTGTTATGAATCCAACGACGCAAATGACACCTCAATCCAAAATTGTATGAAGTTATGGCCCATTGAAGTTTTTGGAAATAACTAAATTTCTTGTAGGGAGGAGACACAGGAACACTTGGCACGCTAATGTTAGCAGTACAGATGCTGATGTCAGTCGTACAGATAATTATGTCAACATGGTGACATGTCCGTATATATGAAGGAGATCCAATTGAAGCATGACACATGGCAGGTGACATCAGCATCCCAATCAATAGCCCAGTCAATCGTACAGACCAGTCTGAGCATAACACATGGCATCATAATCAACATCGCCAGATTCTACAAAGGAGGTGACAAATTCCACCATTTCGTTCACTAGCGGTGACCAAATTTTCACATGTTTAAAATTACAGTAACCCTTAAAAAATCTATGAGAAACCAAATGGTGTGATTATATTTTTTAAAATTCAAAATTTCTAGTTGTTAGCCATTGGTCGTTCAAACCCCACCGACCAGCTAGTTGGCCAAGCAATGACAATGGTTCGCAATATATTATACAGTATATATTTAACTACTGGCTGCGGTAGTTGAACCTACCCGATAGGTTTGTCAAACGGTCCATTGGCACTGGAACCTTAACATACAATGCAAACAAAATCAAATGCACCCACTCACACAAGTTGTAATTCAACCCTGGGTCGCCCATACCCAAATCTGGTGTGCTACCATTGGGCCATGGGTGGCATATGTTGAGAAGTCTGCCCAAATACACCTACTTAAATGCCATTTGACCAAGTTTCGAATGGAGGCCCTGTGGAGTGATGGGGCTAGATTTCAGAGCATACAGGACTACTAGAGCAGGATTGGAGCCTTGCCTAGGCACATTTTTCAAGAAATATTCCTTGTGAATCTTGGGAAGTATTCCCACACGAAATATTTTAGGGAATCTAAAATATTCCCTAGAGCCACAGAGGTCACCAACAAATAATAGGGTCGAATTTATAGTCATTTTTCATGATTTTTCGTCAGGAATCCAACCGCATAGTCCATTTCTTAAGCAAAGGTATATATTTTCAGACCATCCTCAGAAGTGGAGCTATAATGTGTCATTTTTTAATTTCTTGTAATTTGATTTCACTTCCAATTAATGAAAGAGGCATCCCCACATTGAGAAGGGCCTAGAGACATAGCCCACACTAGCTTAGCTTTGTTATCAAGTTGTTTGTGTTAATTTTTCATAGGGATATATTGTTCTTTTCTTTGATAATTTCATTTAATCATTAATACATTAAGATCACCCCATATCATAATTACATTATTTATATCTACACCATTATACATCAGCATATGCAATTATATATAAACAACAACATCATCATCAATGCAGTGGAACATAAAAGGAATAATAGAAGAAAACCATGCACACACTTAAAGACACCAAGATTGGTTGGAGACTAGGGAAAAACCCACGATGGGGAAACCCCTTGCAAATATTCTTCTTCTTAGATCATCATCAAATGATACAGAAAAAGAGAGTACAATGATCAATAACTTTATTTATGTAACAAAACAACTATGATATCCATGAAACAAATCTAATCATGCTTGACATGAAAACCCTCATACTGATGGTTGTAATGTGATGTCACAGACTGAATTAAGTTGTTGGATACTATTGTCACTAAGATGAACACTACTAAGCATTGATCAGAATAATTGGAATACTGAAATATCATCTTAGAGTCTTGGACACAGGGAGGAGGAGCTATACGAGCTTCTATAGTAGGCCTAGACACTCTTTTTGAACTATATGCCAGCATCTATAGAAGTAGGTATGCTCTCAGACCATTCTGTGCATGCGTCTGGGAACCAACTCATCAAATATACTGAAAACCCCTTGAAAACTCCCTTGTAGTTATTGTGTGTGCGTCCGGGACAAACTATATGCTCTTAGGACCACTCTGTGCGAGCATCTAGGGACCGACACCTCCATATCTACCCATGAAGCCCTGGATTCTCCTATATGCTTCAGTGTCAAGGTCCAAAGATATATGGACATTTTCATGAAAACTGTTCACTAGCATCAAAGGGCTAAAATGCCATATTCTATGCCAGTGTCTAGAAAACAGAAAACCCTAACTCATAGTGAACCTCACGCCTATGATTTTGGACCCTTGCACGAACTCCTTCTGTCATCCCTATATGAACCAAGACAAAAGAGAAGAGAATATAGATTAATCGAATGTGTCCAAATGAGCTTTAGGTATTTTATATTTGTAGGCTTTCTTGAGAGTCCATTGGGGGTTAAGGTTGACCCAAGAAGTTACACATGTGGTTAGGGCTGGCCCATTCCATATTCCATAATACATGTATGAATAAAATAATTCAAAAGTCAACTTTTGCCTGACCAAATTGGGTGATATTTAGGTCTATTTTGGTACTCTCAAAAAGAGGAATATGTTGAAATCGTTATCTTCTTCATATGAGCTATCTAAGGTGGAATTTGATTGCATTTGCAAAAAATAACATTTTGTGTGCCTTTGATCTCATGGTTTCTTTTGATTTCTACTTCTTTTATGTGTATGTGTCACTTGGTTACATGCTCTTTTAAAAGAAATTCTATATGCATCCTTGAAGTAAAAAATATGGCTCACTGATGACACAGAATACATGATGACATTGTAATTTCAAGACATTCTTTTTTTTTGCTTTCTTTGTGTGTTCTCGAAAAGAAGGTGCATCTTCTTTTTCTTCCTCTTCCTTATGACTTGAAGATAAGGAGTCTTCCATGTGGTATTGATATTTCATCTATTTTATAGTTTGATGTTCCTTCATCTTCTTTCTTGATGACCATCTTATCTCCTAAGCTCCTTAGGTGTCTTCCAGGATGTCCTCCCACTCCATCTCCTTCTTTATCATCTCGCCATAGCATGATAGAGTTCCTATACTTTCAATCCAATCATGAAAAGACAACATCAGTCCGATAAACCCATAGTTTAAGATGTTTCATTATGATCCACTAACTGATCCAAAACCAAGTGGTTGGCCGAGGGAGAGGCTCAATGACTACACAGTTGTGCAGCTCAAGAAGGAAGGGGTCATGATTGAGCCTTGAGGCTGTGCAATGTACAATTCAGGCTTGGACTGAGAAAAAATATTGTGTATTTGGGGAGCAGCCAAGATGGCGACTTGAGTACTAATTTTTCCCATTATGCAATTCTAGAGGATAGAGGAGCCTAGGTGATTGGACAATTGCACAATTCAGGAGCTTAAGGATAAGGCTTGAACTGTGAGACTATGTAATGCGCAGTACTGACTCGGAAGTAGAGAAAAATTGCGCAGTTTTGAGAGTCAGTGAGCCAGGCTAAGGTATTTTACGCAATTTCATCTAACTGGATAGTTCTAGGAGGCAAAGCAAGTTTGGTGATTACTTAGTTTAGCAATTCAAGAGCTCAGGGTTTGAGCTTGATCTTAGAGATTGTGCGGTGCAAATTTGGGGCTAGGCTAGAGGGCTCAATTGCACAATTTTGGAGGCCAAGGCTCAAGATTGAGCATTGAAACTATGCATTGCATAATGTCAATAGGAAGGGTTGCAACTTGAGGGTTGGGAATGCGCAATGCGCATTTCAGGAAGGTTGGTTGAGACTAAGTTGCTGGGAATTTTCATAAATTTGGCTAGGTGCGAGATTAGTGAAACTAATGTCAACAGTGATAGGAATTGACTATGATCACATAATTAGACACTTAATGACACAACATA
This sequence comes from Pinus taeda, assembly GCA_000404065.3. Taxonomy (NCBI): domain Eukaryota; kingdom Viridiplantae; phylum Streptophyta; class Pinopsida; order Pinales; family Pinaceae; genus Pinus; species Pinus taeda. Next base: position 5,254 of record APFE030215609.1, read on the forward strand.
GATCATATGCAACAAATGACACAAACTTCCTTTAGTGCAACAACCTTTGCGACAAATTATGACAAGTGCAACACTAAGGATACACTTTGCAACAACAATGATGACACTTGTGCGACAATGCTTAAAATTTTGGAAATGAGTGTGGCAGATGTCTACATGGTAATATAAACTAATTTTAAAAAATATAACCTCTTGAAACCACCAAAAAAATCTTATGTACATCGTGTGACACTCAACATGCGAAAAGACGACGATTTCTACAATGCGAACAACACTTGTGATATGTGAATGACATTGAAAGTCACACATTCCAATTTAAGCTAAGATAACATGAAAAAAAAACTAATTAGAGTGAAATCAAGTGAGAGTGATAGTTGAAAACATGAAAATGAAACTTGAGAAAATAAAGGTGCGTGGAAGCAATAGTTTGCAAAACTCTTCAAAATATAAGTACAAACACATCAAGAAGTGAGAAACTATCGATGTCAGTGTGCATTGACTATCGACATGGATTGGAAATTGCATAGGAACGTTCTTGATGGACTTTGATATGCTCGTTCAAGGTTGCGCAAAATAATGTGCTCATGCACTTTTTGTGGACTGAGCATGTGTGAGCAAGTGAATTCGAAACTTCCAACCTGTTGTGTTATACAACAACCCCCCATTTCATAAAATTTTACCTTCAACTATAATATGAAATGGGTCCCTTTTAGATTTATAGATAAAATTGGTATCAACTCATCATTCCTCAAAAGGTTCGAAAAGAAACAATATATTGAAAACCTTTTGAATCAACATAAATCGGTCTTATGGTAATAAAGGAATAATTCTTTTATTATTGTGATAAAACGATAGCAAGATCGCATATCACAATAACAAAGGATGCATAACAAAAAGACATTGGTTTACCCCGATCCGATAAGCGAATAACTATCGGATATCGGGAAAGGTAAGCAATTGTAACAAAAGGCCCCTCTCTTTGCTCTGATGCGATATCGCTATCAGCGATCAGGGAATATAACATACATGCAACAAAAGGCTCCCTTCTAAAAACTCCCGATGTGAATGACCTTTATCGTTATCGGCGATCGGGGATTTCGCAATGACACAAATTTAAATACTCGAGAATTCCTCCGATCTCCGATTATGATAAAGCTAAAGCGCGAATTTCAAAAAGGATTGAAAAGGATTGAGTATATTATGTTAAATTATTATTAAAAACCTTTCTATTCCCAATAGTGATTCACTTGTGATTAACCGCCAAAAAATCAAAGCCACGCTTAAATGAATTATTTGGCAAATAAACGACATCATGAGCATTTAAATGATTGACATGATTAAATGGCCAATTAATGGAGCAGTTATGCTAAATCTCTTCAGAGATTGTATCCGCGGCAATATTATTTTAATTCTTCATTATTCATTGATTGATATAACTCTTTCATACTTGGTTCGCACCACCTATTCTCTACATTACGTTCATTTTATCTCCTGCGTAGAGCTCCTCCGAAGCAGAAAATTTAGGCGAAATGGGGAAGAAATCTAAAAGATTTGGAACAGCTTCAACTCCCGCAGTGATAGGACAATCTACCACCGATCCGGGACCAAGTAAAAAAGGATTAATCTTAGACACTACGTGTCTTGGTCTCGGCAATACTAGTTGGCAAAGCATCTATAATCTGGTTGAAGCCGAAGAGCCTGAAGCATTATCAGTACAAGCTACAGCAGGTTCGAACCGAAATTCTGAGGCTACCCTAAAGGATTTAGCCAATTCTTACTTACACCGAATAGCGGCTCGAGAGAAAATTCTTCCATACACAGATGTGGTAAGGTGGGCAGTTGAGGAAATCCTGGTTACAAACAGAACATTTTTCACAGTTGATGGGAGAGTCTTCAGTTTGTTTCAACCTAATGATTTGAGACAAATGTACCATTTGCCTAAACCACAAAAGAAGTATAACAAAGAATTTCTAGAAAAGTTCAGAGATGAAAATGAAACTAAATCAGCACCTATACGGGAATGGAGACAGAACCTCGCAAGACACAAGCATAAGTCCTTGGGTAAGTACTCTCTCAATTCATTGTGTTCTCCTTATTGTTACGCTGGGGCGATGATGTGTAGAATTTTTGGGTTGCATGGTTCCTCAAAATTCTCAATAGAGATGGTTCCTTTAATGAAAGAAACAGTCAATAGCGAAATAATGGATTGGGGGAATACATTATCTGATAAGTTAGCAACTGCTATTCTTGAGTTCAGAAATAAAAATCGCATTACCAATAGGTCTATTCCTCCATTTTATTATAGTGCCTACATCTTAGATACTCTTTGCTTTAACTCTGAATTTCCTATGCTGGGGTGGAGATGGACTCCACAGGACCCCATGTCGATTCATATCTATCACCACAAGTTGTTGAAAGCCAATTATAAAGACCACATGTATCAAGTTTTTAATGGATTTATGTTGACCATTTACTATGCAATTTTTGACAAGCCTGCTCTGAAGATTTCCTCGCAAGCAGAGATTGAATTGACCGCCTTAGGAAACTAGTTCGGAGAAGATAAATTTACATATATAAGAGTTTTCGGCAGCCTTGCCAGGCCTTATGTTCTTCCCTTGTATATACCCGACAAACTATTGGCTAGAGAAATAGCATATCGGATTACATCTGCAAGAGCAACCAAAACTCTGAGGAATTCAAAGAAGCAAGTTTGGCCTCCTTTTCCTCTAAGGTGTGGTGTTTACACTCTGCATGACTATAAGCATGCAAAGAAAGAAGAAGAAAAGATAAATATACTGAATCTCGCCACTCTTCCTAATAGACGATTTGATCCAAGGAAAATCATCTATAATGTACTTGAACAGGCAAAACTCACTAAGTTTGAACATAAAGAAGATGAGTTTCATGACCTATTTTCTTCGGCGGAGTCATTATTTCAGGTTCAAACACTAGCTAAAATGAGGTATCATGACGTCGGGTTAGTAGAATTCAACAAACTCAGAGAGCAGAGGTTGCAAACTCTACCTCTAGATTTACTAGCTACTTCCTCGATGACACAATCGAGCGAGCCTGAATAGAGACTTACTGACGAACCTCCTGCTACATTAGAAATTTTTGAAGAAGTCCAGAGAAAAGAGCAGGAGGAAGTCCAGAGGAAAGAGCAGGAGGAAATACAGAGGAAAGAACAAGAAGAAGCGCGAAGGAAAGAGCAAGAGAAAATACATGAGGAGGAACAGAAAAAGGAGTAGGATAAGTGCAGCATGGATGTAAATGTCAATACCCAGATTGATCCAAAATTGCTCCAAGAATGGCAGCAATTCAACTCAATCATAAGCAATCTGGAAAGCTCAAAAGATATTGATACATCCAAAGTGACAGATACATAGGATACAGTGTCAAAAAAGGTTCCAAGTGAAGGAACTAGCAGCCTACCCCCTAGTACAGACTTGGAAATAATTCCGAAAGATCCTTCGGATCAAATCATTTTTTAGGTGGAGGATATACCTCCATTGGATGTCTTTTACAGCCCAAAACATAGGGTTGTAGTAAAGCTACAACAGAAAAGGAGAAGGATTGATCAACCTTCCCTGTTCCCCAAACAAACAGAGACAACCAACATAGTTTAGAAGGAGGAATTTGATCCTTCCGATGACCTAACAAAGTTGTCCCAGTATGTTGGAGCCTATTCAATGACCACCATGGACAAGGCATCAGAAGTGAGTAATTTGCTAAAAGAAAAGGACCAGGCAATTATTTTGTTACAAACACAGCTATCGAAAGCACAACAGAAAGCTAAAAAATTAGAACAACAATTGTCAACTCAGCAGCAATTAAATAATCAACTGAATAAGTAGTTACTTGAAGAAAAATAGAGGGTAGATTCAAGCGCGATTCTAAGGTAGAAAGAATTATCGGAAGCATTGGCAAAATTGAAGACGATGAATGAACTAATGGTAAAGACAAAAGATGAGCAAATTGTTCAATTATCACTTCAAATAGAGAAGTTCAAGAGTCTTCCAAAACCTGCCGATTTCAGGACAGAAGTGCTACAAATTAATAAGGCACTGGTAACACGAATAAGACTATTGTGTCATAAAATTTCTCAAGTTGAGCCCCTTTGTGACATAACGACATCAATAATCGATAAATCAGTCGATGCTAGATAGGACTTAGAGCAGGTCGATGAGACCTTAACAAATTTTCTTACTTGGCAGGACACCAGTGAGGGACAGGCGGCAAATTTGCCTAAAATCCTAGAATCACATAAAGAAATCCTATTCTTGGAATAATAGTCCCAATTGATGAAGGCAGAGAGAGAAGTTTCTAGATGAAAATTATCCACAAGTAATTTGATTGAATTAATTAACAATACTCTCTATTTATATAACATGATCTCGCAATGTACACTAGGTAAATTACTATCGGCCAAAACATTGGAGCAATCATGTTATCAGGAGCTTGAAAAGAATGGAAGGTTGATTACAGTTATTCAAATTTTAACTTGGGACACCTATTGGTTGTTCCTAGTAAAACCATACAGGTAGAGAGCCACCCTCAAGTGTCTAACAGATGCAATCGGGTGTATCATTCCCGATATACACGATGCCACATACTCGACTCAGCTCCATTCACGTCTCAGCCGCCCTCAAGAAGTGGAACCGATGCTAGCGATATGCCAACTCAGATCAAAGGGAAAACAGCCAAAGTGATGATTCATGCTGCCGACTACCAAATTGCTGTGGAGGAGATATTCAAGATCAAGTTATATCAATTAAATAGCATTTTAATTTTGTAGTTAGTTAGTTTAATTAAGTATTTATAGACCCTTTCATGCATTTAGAAAGGGTCCTCAGTTTTTGTATAAGACTCAAACCTGAAGTTGCACTACTATACTTCAAGTGTATTTTTTATAAAGATTGGGCCAATTATTCCAATTTTTGACAATGAAGCTTTTATGTGGATGTGCACTACTGCCTTTATTTAAAAGTATCTCTGAGTCAAAAGAAGGAATTCGAATTGCGATTGATGTTGGGAATGATTTGCAGCACATATGGTACTACTGTCTATGTTCTGAATTCATTCTTTTAATGTGAATTGTTATTTGATCACTCTTGCTATTATTGAATATATGCATGTGTTTCAACAACATTCTTTTTATTTTCAACGATTGGATGTTTACAGGATGCTTTTCTTTTAGTCATACATGTATCAGTAATATATAAAAGACAAGTGTAACAATGTTTTATTAATTACTTTGTTCAACTATTTGAACAAAGCAATTATTATATGAATGAATGTCTATGTTTATCAAATAAAATCATCTATATTCTTATTTATAAATAGATATTATCAAACGTTGCACTTAAGAATAGAAATTTCCCGGGATAGAATAGTTATTTGTATTTTTTCTCTTTAGATTAAGATACCCATCCATTATCACTTATTAGAAAACCAATCACTTATCCATCCCCTTTTAATTCATTATTGGGAAACTGCTCCCATTATCTCCAGTTGGAGCCACCATACCAAACGGAAAAGGAGTTGTATTAAGGTCCAGACCGGGTGGTTTTCCCGATGTTGATGCAACGATTTTCGAGGCATCAACATTTTTGGCACTAGAAGGAGGGCATGAACTATGAATGGGGAGTAAATCAAAATCTATAGACCATTCTTAGAGTAAATCTCCCTCCACCTCACCTCGGACCTCCCGTTTGCATTCTGAAATACCACTATCCAAACGAGAAGAAAATGAATCAACCACCACTGCTCAATCCCATCATACTTCAGAACGATTAAGTCTGGAGTCCCCTGAAGTTCAGTCTCTCATCTAGAAACTTCAAGGCTTTTTGATATCACCTCAGAGATCAGAAGTATCTCAAGGTAGTGAGACTTCACAATTCAATTTACCTCACCCTCTCACTAGATTTCAAAGCAGAAAACTCGACATTGAACCTGCTGAGTTACCTTTACCAAAAAGGAAAAAGGCTAAAAAGAACACTGAAGGATCTGGTAGTGAGACCTTTTCTTCATCATCCTCCATCTCATCCTCTCCAGTGCGAAGTCAAACATCCACTCCCCCATTACATATTGTTGTTTAGCAGGGATCACCAACTTCAACATCACAATCTATTCAATCTTCAATACCAACTCCTCCCAAAACACCTGGAACTCCATTGGAAATTGTTGTTACTTCTAAGATGGCCTAGAATCCATGGAATAGTCCTAGTGCGGTCACTATGCCTGCACCATTACATCCATTACCTAATTATCCTGAGAAGTGGTTACCAAAATTTAATCCAGATGTTGGAACATTGGCCGAGGAACATATTAATAATTTCATGTTATCTATTAATCTAAAAGGAGTGACAGAAGAAGATGTTGTCGTCAAGCTTTTCCCCTACACTTTACAAGGATTAGCTGGGTCTTGGTATTTTTCCTTACCCTCTGGATCCATTACCAGCTGGAATATCTTTCAGGAGCAGTTTCTTACTAAGTATGGCGATGATAGATCTTTAGTGACACTAATTAATGATCTTTCAAATCTAAGGATTGAATCTAGAGAACCTATCAAGGAGTTTAACTCCCGATTCAATAAACTCTTGAATAAAATACCTACCGATTCCAAGCCAAGTGAGAAAATTAGAAGCGAGTGGTATATAACAGCCCTACCTTCAAATATAGCCATTTTTGTAGATAGGGCTGGAAAACCAACTTTAGCCGAAAACATGAAAGAAGTGCTTGCTGTGGAGAAACGCATTATTGCTTTAGAAAAGAAAGCTGCTCTCAAAAATAGGAAATCCAAAAAAGTTTCTTTTAAAGATGATTCAAAGAGGAAAACCCCTAAAGATCCATATGATATGATCTACAAAAGGTCCTCAAAACAATGTCAAATGAAATGGTTGAAATCAAAAAACAAGTAGCAGAGACTTCAACAAAGAAACCATTTAGGAATTTTAAGAAACCTGAGTCAAAACCACCAAATGTTATCTCTAATGCAGACTCAGATCCTGAAGAGGAAGAAGAAGATGAAACAATTTCACCATCCGATGAATTTGAAGAAGAGGAAGTTGTCGAATGCCATGGAATGTGGGACTTCATATTACCTAACTCCGATACAGAAAATGAACAAGAAGCTTTTCCTGTGACTACCAGGAGTAAAGGTGCCGCTGAACCTATCCAAGCAAGTTCAAAGAAGAGAAGTGCAGGTACTACTACTACAAAGGAAAAGGTACCCACAAAGAAGCTGGCCGCAACATTACCTCAAAACCAACCATCATCCTCAAATATAGCTTCAACATCTAAAACGTTGGTAGTATCGGATTCAATGGATTACAATATTGTCGATGATATGAAGAAGACAAAGGCAAACATCACCATGTTTGAACTTAGCAAACTAAAACATCAGCAGAAATTGCTTCTTAAGGAACTAAATGCACTGCCTTCTTCGCCCTTCCTAGTGCTAAAGATGCTAATGATTTAGGTCAACCACCTTCTGGTAGGATTGAAGCTACTGATACGATTTTAATTGGAGATAGATCAAATTCCCATACTCCCCCTTTCCTCTTAACCTATGAGATCTATAATCGAAAACTACACAATTGTTTGATTGACTCAGGGGCATCCTCTAATATAATGCCAGCTTCAGTTTGTTCCAAACTAAACATTGAACCCAAAAAGTCTGCAATTAACATTGTGCAGTTGGATAGAACCAAAGTCCAGGTTTTAGGGGAAATCAACATTGTAACTATCAGGTTATCAGTTGATCCACGAGTAGTTCAGAGAATTTATATCTTAATTGCCGATATACCTGAGTTTTATGGTTTAATATTAAGTAGGGATTGGTCTGAGAAACTCCATGGTTATATTTCTACCGATTGGTTCCATATGTGGCTACCCTACAAGGGAAAGCCAAATCAAATCAAAATCAATCGGGAGAAACATATGACCCAACTGTCACTGAATTTGAACAGGAGAATCAACTAATAGCATTTAATAATAATATTTTGGGGAACTACTCTTCCGAATCATTCTTTGGCAATTATACTACCCAACCATCTCCTTTCTTAGCAAATAATTTCACATCCCAAATCGAAAATTTTTCACAAACCGATAGATCAAGATGTGTTAATATTGCTGAGAACACTGTAAATAAAATTGTTGATAATTCTTTATTTGGGTCATTGTGCTTTGATGGATCTAAATCCAGTGAAGGTTTAGGAGCAGGGTGTATTTTAGTTAGCCCTAAGGGAGAAAAAACTATGTTGTCTTGTAGTTTGGAATTCGAATGCACAAATAATACAGCTGAGTATGAGGCCTTGGTTCAAGGACTATATAAAGCTATTGGTCTTAAAGTTCAATATTTGAAAGTGTTTGGTGACTCAAAGATTGTCATAAAGCAAGTTAGAAATACAATTCACTGTCTTTCCAGTCACCTCAAACACTATCAGTCTTTGGTCCAAGAACTTATATCTCAATTTTTAGCATTCAATATTTCACCTATCCCCAGATCCCAGAATGTAGCAGCTGACTTGCTAGCCAATGTTGCTTCTAAACTCCTTCCTTCTGAAGATTATAGCCCAGAAAGATTTTCAGTAGAGTTAATTTTGAGACCATCAATTCCTGACAATGTCACCAATTGGCGAGTGTTCAATCACGATGAAGACATCTTAAATTTCTTGACTTCCGACAAGTCCTATGATGATAAAATCATTGATGAAAGCGATCATGACCTTCAAATGAAGGAAAAGCAGGAATTAAACTCAATACCAAAACCAATGGTTAAACTAGAGGATCTCTATGATATTAAAGACAGGTTTAAATAGGTAACCAATTCAAAGCTCCAAAGTTCCACTTTAAGATTTGAGTTGATAAACCTTGGTACTGAGCAAAACCCTCAAAACATCAATTTGGGATTAGGACTTTCTGTGGAAGAAAGAACAACATTCATTAGGTTATTAAGAAAAAATAAACATGTCTTTACTTGGAAATATGATGATTTAAAAACATACGATACATCAATCATTCAGCATACCATTCCAATGCTTTCTGAACAAAAACCAGTCCAACAGAAGTTGAGGAAAATTCATCCTAACTTAGAGAGTCAAATAAAAGCAGAACTCAATAAACTCTTGAAAGCTAAGATTATTTTTCTTGTCCGGCACTCAAACTGGGTTTCCAATATGGTGCCTGTTAGAAAGAAAAATGGCCACATTAGGATTTTCATAGATTTAAGAAATCTGAATAAAGCAAGCCAAAAAGATAATTTCCCATTACCTACCATGGAGCAGATACTCCATTCAGTAGTAGGTTCTAAGCTAATGTCCTTTTTAGATGGTTTTTCAGGATATAACCAATTTTGGTCCATCCTGATGACAGACTCAAGACTACCTTCAAAACAAAATGGGGAACTTATTCTTACCAGAAAATGCCTTTTGGACTTATTAACGCCGGAGCTACATTCCAAAGAGCAATGGATATAGCTTTCAAAGGATTGATCAATAAAATAGTAGTTGTCTATTTAGATGATATTACTATATTTTCCAAAAAGAGATACAATCATTTACATGATTTGAATCAAATCTTTGAATGCTGCAGAAGGTATGGTATTTCACTCAATCCCAAAAAATCCTTCTTTGCTCTTAATCAAGGAAAGCTCTTGGGCTTCATTATTTCCAAAGATGGTATTTATATTGATCCGGATAGAATTAAAGAGATTTCTGAAATTCCATTCCCTCATAACAAAAAATCCATGTAGTCATTTTTAGGTCAAATTAACTTTGTTAAGAGATTTGTTCCCGATTTTTCCCAGATTATTTTACCATTGCAAACCATGATTAAGAAAATTTCAGTGTTTAGATGGGGATTTACAAAAAAGGAAGCATTTGACTCTATCAAACAATTAATAATCAATGCCCCCGCTTTAAACACTCCTAATTTTTCTAATCATTTCATACTGTATACTATCGCTCCCACTTCATCTTATGCAGTAGTACTCACCCAGATTAATGATCATAACTTGGAAGCACCAATTTCGTTTTATAGTTCAAATCTTCAAGTTGCTGAACTGAATTATTGAGAAGTTGAAAAACAAGCCTTTGTTGTGTACAAATATGTCAAACATTACAGACCCTTCCTTTTAAAAGCCCATACAAATGTTATAGTTCCTTTTTCGGCAGTAAGGCAATTACTAATCCAAAGGGAATTAGGAGAAAAAAGGGCGAATTGGGCTACATCACTACAAGAATATGACTTGGAAATCAAGCCAGCAAAGATTGTTAGGGGCCAAGGTTGTTGCAGGTTATTAGCAGGAGCATCCAACATTCAAGAATCAGATGATACAAAATATATTGAAGAAATCAATCAGATTAGTATCACTGATCCTGAATCACAATATGTAGACTTGATCTTCTATTTAAAAAATGGATATGCACCTCCTAATATTTCTTATAAAAACAAATGTGCCATTAGATTAAAAGCAAAAAACTTCATAATTGTTGATGATGTACTTTTTAGGTGAAATTATGATTCAATTTTATTAAGATGCCTAGAAAAACCTGAAGCGTAAAAGGTTCTGCAGGAGCTACATGACGGACTAGTAGGATGACATTTTGGAGCTGATACAACAGCCCAGAAAATCATTCATGCTGGATATTATTGGCCCACCCTATTCAGAGATACTCACGAATATGTAAGGAAATGCCGAAGTTGTCAAATCTCCAGTGGAAGACAAAGAAAACCAGCTTTCCCTTTGCAATTAGTCAACATTGATCAACCTTTCGATAAATGGGGATTGGATATCATTGGGGAAATAACTCCATAGTCCTCCAAACAACATAAGTATATCCTTACTACTACTGATTACTTTACTAATTGGGTTGAAGCAATTCCTTTATAGACAACAAACTCTGAAGTAATTATAGAGTTTATAGATCAATTCATCATTACCAGGTTTGGTGTCCCAAACGCTCTTGTTTTTGATAATGCATATTATTTCTCTGGAAATTCTATGTTTGAGTTCGCTATTAAAAGAGGATTTAAATTGAAATATTCTGCAAATTACTATCGTCAGGGTAACGGTTTAGCAGAATCTACCAATAAAAATGTAGTCAAAATTATTAAGAGAACTATTGAGAAGAACCATAAAAACTGGCATAAATCTTTGATATTTTCACTATGGACTGATAGAATAATGCAGAAGGCTTCCATAGGTACTTCTCCATTTAATCTTGTATATGGAAAAGAAGCAGTTCTACCAACCAATCTATTGGTTCCTTCTCTAGCCCTAGTTCAGTTTATTGAAGAAAACCCCCCTTCTTCTATTCAACTGAGACATGATCAAATCTTAAAATTAGAAGAAGAAAGAGAAAAGGCAAAAATTACTCATGCAAAACATCAGAAAATTATCAAGTCATCTTTCGATTCAACTTCATCTAGTTCAAAACAATTACAAGTTGGTGATCTAGTTCTGAAATGGGACAAAGCCCATGGGCATAAAGGAAAACACACTAAGTTCCAGAAAATGTGGCTTGGACCATTTCAGATCAATGAGAAGATAGGCCATTCTACATTCATATTACAAGATCTATCAGGTAAGAGGGATTCTCTTCTTGTTAATGGCCTCATCTTAAATAAATTCTTCAATGGAGGAGGTAACCACCCCTTCTCCTTTTGTAAATATTCAAATTTCAGCAGAATTTGTAGTTTTTAGGATTATTAGGAAATAAAGTTGTAAGATATCTCCCATTGGCCTTTGCTATACTGAAAAAATTGCTCAAAAGAAGTAGTTTTGACATTTACTTTTAAAATAGAAACCTTAAACAAAAGGACAATTTCTAGGAAGTTAGGTATATTCACATTTTGAAACCCCATTTCATTTTTGTGAAATCTTCTCAAAATTTAGAAGTACTGTAAATCATTTTAATGTTTTCAAAATGGCCACAAAAAGGGTTATCAATATCAAAACAGAAACTAATTCAATCTTAGCATCTTCAACTCTTACCCTGTCATCCATGCTCTCTTAAGGAGAAAATTGTCCATCCCATTCATCAAAGTTTATGGTTACTCAGAGTGTAATTCTAAAATATTTGATATAAAAGATAAGGGGTCTTATTACAAGCCTGCTTACCATGATCATTGGGAAATATTTTAACCGACATTACCAACACTGCATACCAAAACAAGGTAATGGCTTATAATCATAAGACAAGGGGTCTCATCACGAGCCAGCTTGTTCGGTTAGATTACAACCAGTGAATGGCATTGTCAAACAGCTGGCCACCAAACCAGGGCAATGGCTTTTTATCTTAGAAAATAAAAAGAAATACAAAATATGAAAGCATATATCTGGATTCATTCTTTTAATCATACTCTGAAATGGATGGGATAATGGACAATCAAATGGTTAAAAGGTATCCCTGTCGAAACTATGAATGTTTGCTGGCAGCAAAGGCTCTACCTATGACAAAGGAGTCATTAAAAAGGCTAAGTTGGAAAGGTTCTTTGTTTTATCATTATCAACTGATAGAGGCCAATTTAAAACTTATAATGTATGTAATTTTAACAAGAGAAGAAATTAGCAAAAATAGCTCTTATTATATTCAGAATGTATGTATACCTAGTTATATTAGAATTTTCCTCTTTGAAAAGATTTCTATATAAAGAAAGTCTAAGTATTTCAACATTTCTCAGAGATAACTATTTCTCCCAGCGAATCGCCAATTGTTGTACTATACAATAACCCCCCATTTCGTAAAATTTTACCTTCAACTATAATATGAATGGGTCCCTTTTAGATTTATAGATAAAATTGGTATCAACTCATCATTCCTCAAAACGTCCGAAAAGAAACAATATATTGAAAACCTTTTGAATGAACATAAATCGCTCTTATAATAATAAATGAATAATTCTTTTATTATTGCGATAAAACGATAGCAAGATCGCATATCGCAATAACAAAGGATGCATAACAAAAAGACCCATTGGCTTGCCCTGATCCGATAAGCGAATAACTATCGGATATCGGGAAAGGTAAGCGATTGTAACAAAATGCCCCTCTTTTTGCTCCGATGCGATATCGCTATCGGCGATCGGGGAATATAACATACATGCAACAAAAGGCTCCCTTCTAAAAACTCCCGATGCGAATTAGCTTTATCGCTATCGGCGATCGGGGATTTCTCAATGACACAAATGTAAATACTTGAGCATTCCTCCGATCTCTGATTACGTTAAAGCTAAAGCGCAAATTTCAAAAAGGATTGAAAAGGCTTGAGTATATTATGTTAAATTATTATTAAAAGCCTTTCTATTCCCGATAGTGATTCACTTGTGATTAACTGCCAAAAAATCAAAGCATTATTCGGTGAATAAACGACATCATGAGCATTTAAATGATTGACAGGATCAAATGGCCAATTAATGGAGCAGTTATGCCAAAATCTCTTCAGAGATTGTATCTGTGGCAATATTATTTTAATCCTTCATTATTCATTGATTGATATAACTCTTTCATACTTGGTTCGCACCACCTATTCTCTGCATTATGTTCATTTTATCTCCTATGCAGAGCTCCTCCAAAGCAGCAAATTTAGGCCAAATGGGGAAGAAATCTAAAAGATTTGGAACAGCTTCAACTCCCGCAGTGACAGGACAATCTACCGCCGATCCAGGACCAAGTAAAAAAGTATTAATCTCAGACACTACATGTCTTGGTCTCGGAAATACTATTTGGCAAAGCATCTATAATCTGGTTGAAGCCAAAGAGCCTGAAGCATTATTAGTACAAGCTACAACAAGTTCGAACCAAAAGTCCGAGGCTACCCTAAAGGATTTAGCCGATTCTTACTTACACCAAATAGCGGCTCGAGAGAAAATTATTCCATACACAGATGTGGTAAGGTGGGTAGTTAAGGAAATCCCGGTTACAAACAGAACATTTTGCACAGTCGACGGGAGAGTCTTCGGTTTGTTTCAACCCAATGATTTGAGACAAATGTACCATTTGCCTGAACCACAAAAGAAGTATAACCAAGAATTTCTGGAGAAGTTTAGAGATGAAAATGAAACTAAATCAGCACCTATACGGGAATGGAGATAGAACCTCGCAAGACACAAGCATGAGTCCTCAGGTAAGTACTCTATCGATTCATTGTGTTCTCCTTATTGTTACGTTGGGGCGATGATGTGTAGAATTTGGGGGTTGCATGATTCCTCATTATTCTCAATAGAGATGGTTCCTTTAATGGAAGCAACAGTAACTAGCGAAATAATGGATTGGGGAAATATATTATCTGATAAGTTAGCAACTACTATTCTTGAGTTCAGAAATAAAACTCGCATTACCGATAGGTCTATTCCTCCATTTTATTATAGTGCCTACATCTTAGATACTCTTTGTTTTAACTCCGAATTTCCTGTGATGGGGTAGATATGGACTCCGCAAGACCCCATGCCGATTCATATCTATCACCAGAAGTTGTGGAAAGCCCATTATAAAGACCACCTATATCAAGTTTGTAATGGATTTATGTTGCCCATTTACTATGCAATTTTTGACAAGCCTGCTCCGAAGATTTCCTCGCAAGCAGAGATTGACTTGACCGCCTTAGGAAACTGGTTTGGAGAAGATAAATTTACATATATAAGAGTTTTCAACAGCCTTGCCAGGCCTCATGTTCTTCCCTTGTATATACCCGACAAACTATTGGCTAGAGAAATAGCATATCAGATTACATCTGCAGGAGCAACCAAAACTCTAAGGAATTCAAAGAAGCAAGTTTGGCCTCCTTTTCCTCTAAGGTGTGGTGTTTACACTCTTCATGACTTTAAACATGCATATAAAGAAGCAGAAAAGATAAATATACTGAATCTCGCCACTCTTCCTAATAGACGATTTGATCCAAGGAAAATCGTCTATAATGTACTTGAAGAGGAAAAACTCAGTAAGTTTGAACATAAAGAAGATGAGTTTGATGACCTATTTTCTTCGACAGAGTCATTATTTCAGGTTCAAACACTAGCTAAAATGAGGTATCACGACAACGGGTTAGTAGAATTCAACAAACTCAGAGAGCAGAGGTTGCAAACTCTGCCTCTAGATTTACTAGCTACTGCCCCGATGACACAATCAAGCGAGCCTGAACAACGACTTACCGACGAACCTCCTGCTACATCAGAAATTTTTGAAGAAGTCCAGAGAAAAGAGTAGGAGGACGTCCAGAGGAAAGAGCAGGAGGAAATACAGAGTAAAGAACAAGAAGAAGCATGAAGGAAAGAGCAAGAGAAAATACATGAGGAGGAACAGAAAAAGGAGGAGGATAAGAGCAGCAAGGATGTAATTGTCGATACCCAGATTGATCCAAAATTGCTCTAAGAATGACAACAATTCAACTCAATCATAATCAATCTGGAAAGCTCAAAAGATACCAATACATCCAATGTGACAGATACACAGGATACAACGTCAAAAAAGCTTCCAAGTGAAGGAACTAGTGGCCTACCCCCTAGTACAGACTTGGAAATAATTCTGAAAGATCCTTCGGATCAAATCATTTTGCAGGTGGAGGATATACCTCCATTGGATGTCTTTTACAGCCCAAAACACAGGGTTGTAGTAAAGCAAAAGTGGAAAAGGAGAAGGATTGATCAACCTTCCCTATTCCCCGAACAAACAGAGACAGCCAACGTAGTTTGGAAGGAGGAATTCGATCCTTCCGATGACCTAACAAAGTTGTCCCAGTATGCTGGAGCCTATTCGGCGGCCACCATGGACAAGGCATCGGAAGTGAGTAATTTGCTAAAAGAAAAGGACCAAGCAATTATTTTGTTACAAACACAGCTATCGGAAGCACAATAGAAAGCTAAAAAATTAGAATAGCAATTGTCAACTCAGTAGCAGTTAAATAATCAACTGAATAAGAAGCTACTTGAAGAAAAACAAAGGGTAGATTCAAGCGCGATTCAAAGGCAGAAATAATTATCGGAAGCGTTGGCAAAATTGAAGACGATGAATGAACTAATGGTAAAGACAAATGATGAGCAAATTTCTCAATTATCACTTCAAATAGAGAAGTTCAAGAGTCTTCCGCAACTTGCCAATTTCAGGACAGAAGCGGTATAGATTAATAAGGCACTGGTAACACAAATAAAACTATTGTGTCATAAAATTTCTCAAGCTGAGCCCCTTTGTGACATAACAGCATCAATAATCGATAAATCAGCCGATGCTAGAGAGGACTTAGAGCAGGCCGATGAGACCTTAACATATTTTCTTACTTGGCAGGACACCAGTGAGGGACAAGCGGCAAATTTGCCTAAAATCCTAGAATCACGTAAAGAAATCCTATTCCTGGAATGGGAGTCCCAGTTTATGAAGGCAGAGAGAGAAGTTTCTAGATGCAAATTATCTACAAGTAATTTGATTGAATTAATTCACAATACTATCTATTTATCTAACATGATCTCGCAATGTACACCAGGTAAATTACTATCAGCCAAAACATTGGAGCAATCATGTTATCAGGAGCTTGAAAAGAATGGAAGGTTGATTACAGGTATTCAAAGTTTAACTTGGGACACCTATTGGTTGTTCCTAGTAAAACCATATAGCCAGAGAGCTGCCCTCAAGTGTCTAATAGATGCAATCGGGTGTATTATTCCCGATATACATGATGCCACATACTCGGCTCAGCTCCATTCTCGTCTCAGCCACCCTTAAGAAGTGGAACCGATGCTAGCGATATGTCAACTTAGATCAAAGGGAAAACAGCCAGAGTGATGATTCATGCTGTCGACTACCAAATTGCTGTGGAGGAGATATTCAAGATCAAGTTATACCAATTAAATAAAATTTTAATTTTGTAGTTAGTTAGTTTAATTAAGTATTTATAGACCCTTTGATGCATTTAGAAAGGGTCCTCAGTTTTTGTATAAGACTCAAACCTAAAGTTGCACTATTGTACTTCAGGTATATTTTTTTATAAAGACTGGGCCAATTATTCCAATTTTGGACAACGAAGCTTTTATGTGGATGTGCACTACTGCCTTTATTTAAAAGTATCTCTGAGTCAAAAAAAGGAATTCGAATTGCGATTGATGTTGGGAATGATTTGCAGCACATATGGTACTACTATCTATGTTCTGAATTCATTCTTTTTATGTGCATTGTTATTTTATCACTCTTGCTATTATTGAATATATGCATGTGTTTCAACAACATTCTTTTTATTTTCCACTATTGGATGTTTACAGGATGCTTTTCTTTTAGTCATACATGTATCAGTAATATATAAAAGACAAGTGT
>APFE030215619.1:3519-16911 GCA_000404065.3 Pinus taeda
ATCATCGCTGAGGTAGGCATTCCCATACTCAGATCAAAACTGACTAGAAACTATCTAAACTGCTTTGATACAAGAATGATTTTGTAATACATCACAAGTATAGACATATGTAGACATAGTATGGATGCAGCCCTCTGTTTATGAATAGTACACTGTATAATGAATAAAAAAATTCCTCGCAGCCTAGATGGTGGAAACTAGATCCAGGGTCTTCATTTCTGCTTCCTAAACTAGTACGATTCTATCCATGTGAATGAATGTGTCGAAGTCGAACATGGTAGAAACCACTTGATTACCAGTCAATGATGTAAACATTTCCAAGTGTGAGAGGAACCACCAGTAATGTCAATGGCCCTCGAAGTACTCAGTACAATCCATGAAATGTGAATGAATGAGTCGATGTCGAACATGTCACATAATCCTTTGATCGAAGGTCAATGATGCAATTTGTCGTCAAAGGCGAGAAACCTGCCATTGAGGCATGCAGATTCCAAGGTACTGACAATTTCTAGATCATCGTTCTAGATAATGAGTTGGAGTCGATAGAAAGTGATCCGTCATAGGCAAGCCCATAACACGAAATCATAGATCAAGTTTTGAAGAAATGTATTTGGCAAGGACTAACTCAAGGATGGTCAAGATGGATGACAGATATTTCGTAAATGAATGGTTTATTTGAACTGACCTCTTGAACACATAACGACATTGCATATGGTTTGGTGGCAATTGACCCAAAGCGAATACCCAGAAACTGGTTGAAGATTTTCAATATGGTTTGATTAACTGTTAGGCAAAGGATTTCCCAACCCAGGTGAAAAAAAAGTGTCATGTTCAAGAGTGGTTAACTGCTTTTCAAAAGACAAAGTATAACTATCAGGTTCATTTTTCTCTCTTTTCCCCCACCATTTTTGGCAAGTACCTCTTTATTTTTGACAATCTTGAGGAGGATAACATTTTCTTGGTTATAAGCTCGTCCTTCGGATGAGTCTAACTTAGTTTAAGATTCAAACCCTAAGAAGGAGTGGTCCGTTCCTGTTTGAAATTAAACAGGTCCTTTACTGTTAAATTTTAACGAGTCCAGTATAGGAGAAACTCGATGTTTTTCAATTTTAGGGAGTCAAAAGAAAAACTTAATAAAACTCCATGGTTGTCCTTTTTCGTAAATTTGTGTCTCCCAAGCCCGAAAAAGTACAAAATAATACTTGAGAGAACTGCTTGACCATTACGATCAAGGAGTACTTTTCATAATTAGTGTCTTCAATTTGAAAAAGTAAAAAAGCGATCAAAAACACGTCGTTTTATTACCAATATCGAACTTGAAACAACAAAAGTCCGGCAATCTTTTCATGTTTATATGGTTAGAAAAGAGATGTAAGTGGACCGTCCTTTTAATTCCGTTTTAACGAGTCTAAAAATAAAAACTCGGCAATCTTTTCATATTTTACGAGTCAAAAAAGAGCTTAAAGAGGACTCCTATGTTTTTGTTGAAAATGATCAATTATGCCTGAAAACCCAATATTCTGCACAAAAACTGCAAACATTACTCATATCCATTTAAAATTAATAAAAATGTATCAAAAGTGACCTTTTTAAAGTGAAAAATAAACAAATTAAAAATTCATTTATTCAAAAAATCTTATAAAAAGGGCTTTTGCAAATTCATTTTCACCGTTTGACTTTGGAGTAAAAGAAAGAGCTTTTGGTAAGAAAACTTCCTGTGAAGATTGCGGAAAATCCGACCGCTGGAATCGAGAACCGTCTTCTTTGAGTAATCCACATCATCCCTGACTTGCATTTCATCCATTTCATTTTCATTTTTATGGCTTTAAAATTCATTTTTTAAAGAAAATTTTGGTTAAAAGTTGCTCGCGGTGGTTGCGCAGGCGTACCATGTGTACCCTGTGAACCCTGAATTTTTCGTACACGAGAGAGTTGGGGTCTCGCACCTGCCCTTAAGGACGAGTGCGAAGCTACGCACTGCCCCTAACCCGGTGGGAGCGGACCCCGCAAAACGCATTTTGAAACCCTATATTTTCTCATTTGCACCCAAATGTTTTGAAATTACAATATTCTAAACCGCCTATTTTGCAATGCAGATACATAAGATGCTTGTTTGGCGGGAAACAGAACACGAATATGTGGATCAAGCCGCATTACTACATCCACCTTCCATACAGGCTTTAAGAGCATGCGGATTATTGAAATTTTGGGCCATACCTGGCATGAGGGCACAGGTAGAATTTCTACAATGGCTGGTAGACAGGTGGAGCACGCAGGACCAGTGTTTCATTATTAGTGGCCACCGACTCGAAATCGAGCTAGAGGACACTTATTTTCTGACTGGTTTGCCGAAGAGAGGTGAAGGATTATCTCTATTCGGGTCTAGGCTAGGTGGCCAGTCTGTCGCTAGTCTCCGACTAGAGTTTTGCAATGTCCAAACTGCGGAAAAACAGATAGATGTTAAGACCATCACCCATCCTGAACTTAAAGTGATCGCATTTACTGTCACCAAACTGTGCGGGAGTGCAGCATTACATCTAGTTACCAGTTCCCAAATGCACATGGCAATAGACTGCTTCCGAGGCACCATATTCAAC
Organism: Pinus taeda; assembly: GCA_000404065.3. NCBI lineage: Eukaryota > Viridiplantae > Streptophyta > Pinopsida > Pinales > Pinaceae > Pinus > Pinus taeda. The sequence goes on from APFE030215619.1 coordinate 6,117, forward strand.
TGGTGCGATGCTGTGTTGGCCAATGTGAAAGGCCAACTAACTAGGGCAAAGAATGGACAACTAAAGAACTTTGGATATGGTTACTTAGTTGTGAGCTTTTCCCTAGAGAGGGTACCTATGGTGGTTCCATAGCAACTTACCGTTGAGGCTGGACTTCCTCGAGATCCTAGGATTATGCACTAGGTTGTAGTCATGGCCCGTCATCCTGAGGAGGGCACTGAGGTTGTTCGATTCCCACCTGAGTATTGTCGCTAGTTGGGAAACCAACTTTTCGTGATACAGGATTTTCCATATGCTGGGATGGATTATCATGGTGATCCAGACATGGATCTTCCACCAGGAGAGAAATGGGATGTTACAGGTAAAATTGTTTTCAAAATTTTTCAAAATTATATTTCTTTGTTTTTTAAATCGTCCAAAAACTGACAGTAAAAATTTTTAAATGCAGATGTGGGTCCATGGCGACCAGCCGCTCTCCCGCCCTATGAGAGAAGACACCCTACTGCTGTGGCACTAGCCCCACAGGATCAATAAGCAAAGACCTTGGCCGAATTGGAGAGTCATCTAGAGCGCATAAAAGTAGATATTCCAGAGACTAGCATAGATGATATTCCTCTTAGGCTTCAATGCTATGTGATTGGGGTCCCAGGACCTTTTAGGAGGTTCCTTTGTAGGGTAGCCCGAGCAGTGGTTTCTTATCGTGATCATCATCAGGGATAGGATGATTGCCTTTGTAGACTTCATATGACATTTATATCTTTTTGTGCTATCATTTTTGCCGATCATAAGGTGTTTTTCAACCTATGATCGAAGACGATGTATATTTTGACACACTTCTATGTTATGATATATCACTATTACTCATTATCTTGTATAACATGTTTATGGAATGTTTTTAAATTTACTCTCTTGATTATTGCAGATGTCTATTTAACATTTGAGAAGCAACTACATCTGCTAATGTGTTTAAATATCTTGGAATATGTTGATATTCAATGTAGTCAAATTCACGTTCCAAGAGACGAACTCTCAAAAATAACATTAATAAAATTAGATTTCTAATGGCATAAACCCTGTTAAGCTGTAATACAACGAGTTCCAAATCTAACCTTACAATCAAACTCCGAATCCCAAATGAGATGGATTCAGATAATAACTCAATCACTACACTATACTCTGCAATGTTATTCGTTGTTTGACCAAGGCTTACCCCATGCATAGATACTAACTCATCAGAGGGTGAATAGATAACCCAAGATGCGGAAGAAATATTCTGTGTACTATGATAGGCACCATCAACAAAACCAATGTATGTTTGAGAAGATGCCGACATCTGCAATATCAAGAGTAAAACCAAGATAAGCAGGAATAATGACAAAGCACACTCTGTAATCTAAAACACACTAACTAGAAAGAAATCTATTCTAACCAGAATCTCCACACCAAACTTTAAGCATAATATCTTTTCAGGTAAAGCCCATTTCTAGGTTTACCTAAAGAGACACCGTCAAAATCTACTAATTCATAGGCCCCCTTGGCAAGCTTTCGCTTAACAACAAAAGGGCCATGCCACATGGGTACGAATTTTCCAGCCCCTAGCTTATTGTTAGCTTGATCGTATAATAAAACTAGGTCCCCTTCTGAAAAATTGCGAGGTGTAACATTTCGATCATACTGAGCTTTTATCCTTTTTGCGTGAGTCTCAATTGCTAAAACAACATCATGTCGATTCTCATCTAATTGAGCTAAGTACAACAAACGTTTTTCCTCTTCAGAAGTGGCTGGAAGTAATTCTATGGCTATTTGCAACGACGAAATTTCGCATTCAATGGGTAACACGGCTTCCAACCCGTAAACAAGCTGAAAAGGAGTGAAACTTGTTGATGTTTTCACTGAGGTTCGGTACACCCAAAGTGTTGAAAATAACATGTTATGCCAATTCTACCGATGAATACCAATGATTCGTTGGATCATGGTGACTAGAACTTTGTTGATTGCCTCAACCAGACCATTAGCCTATGGGTAATATGGAGTAGAGCTATCATGACGCAAGCCAAGTTGATCTGCTAGCTTAGTCATCATGATGTTTCGGAAATGGCTCCCATGATCAGTGATAATCGCTTGAAGAACACCGAACCTAGGAATTATATGATTGAAAACGAAAATAGCAACAATTTTGCTGTTCGCCGAAAAAGTAGGCATCGCCTCGGCCCACTTGGTAAAATAATCTACTGCAAGGATGATATATGCATGCCCCCCGGCCAAGTGAGGGTTACATGTTATAAAATCGATACCCCATTTCACGAAAGGACCAACGGCAATTATGGGGTGGAGAGGAGCAGGTGGAGCATGCATCTGTCGATCAAAAATTTGGCAATTGTGGCATTTCTGGACTGCATTTATACAATCTTTAAATAATGATGGCTAGAAATAACTAGCGCGCAATATCTTTTGGGCTGTGGCATACCCAGACATATGACCGCCACATGCTCCAGAGTGACAGTCATTCAGAACCTTTTCAGCTTCCTCATGAGTTAAACAATGAAGGAAAACAGAATTCACACCACGACGATAGAGTGTAGCTCCAATAATTCTGTACTGTTGGGATTGGAAACGTATTTTCCTTCGTTGAGAACGTGAAAGTTTAGGCCGAAAAGATTGGATTTGGAGATAGACGATTATATCCCCATACCATGGATCAAGAGTACTAATAAGAAACAAAGATTGATCCGCAAGGGATTCTTCTGCCACAGTTTCGGTATCAGTACGCAGGAAATCACACATTAATTTCGCGAAAACCAAAGACTTCAGTGACTTGGATTTTTCAAACTCTAGGTCAAATTCCTACAAGATAACTATCCATTTGGAATACTTGCCCCCTAGCAATTGTTTAGTCAAAATATACGTCATAAGGTTACAGTCAGAAAGTACTGTAGTTTTGCGTAGTAGAATGTAGTGACGAAAACGCTGGATAGCTTGAACAGCTGCCAAGGCCAATTTCTCCACATGCGAATACTTAAGCTCAGTTGGATTCAAAGTTCGACTAAGATAGTAAATCAAATTTTCAACATTGAATTCATCTTCCTGAACTAAAACCATTCCAATGGTGGAATGAGAAGCGGCGAGGTACAAAAAGTAATCCTGGTTGTAGTTGGGACGATGCAATAATTGTGCATGGGTCAACGCGTGTTTAAGTGCATCAAAAGATTTCTGAGATATCTCATCCCAAAAGAATGGAGTTTTTTGTTTCAACAACCTGGTAAAACCTTTCGTTATCTCAGCGTAGTTAGGAATGAATCGACGTAAAAAGTTTTCTTTCCCTTGCAAACTTTGGAGTTGGCGAAGAGTCGAAGGCGGAGGTAATTTAACAATGGCTTCAACCTTCGAGGGATCGACACGAATGCCGGTTTTTGAAACAACAAATCCCAGTAAGAAACCCATTTCTATACAGAAAACACATTTGTGTGGATTCAACCTAATGCGATAATGCTTACATCTCATAAAAATGGCTCGTAAATGAGTGAGATGATCGGCTCTAAGTAATGAATGAGTAGGTAAATCATTGAGATAAGGTTGCACAATGTGCTTGATGTCGTGAAATGCGTAAGAAATAGCCCTTTGAAAAGTTGCTCCGGCATTCTTCAACCCAAAAGGTAATCTGCAATAAGCAAAGGTCCCCCATGGACAAATGAAAGCCATTTTTGGTTGATCAGCAGGGAGTATGTTAATTTGATTGTAACCAGAAAATCCATCCATAAAGGAGAACATTTCACTACCGGCACAATCATCAATAATTTGATCGATATAGGGAGTTGGATAATTGTCCTTTGGACAGGCTCGATTAATATCCCTATAATCAATACATATCCTTATCATTCCTTGCTTTTTATTAACAGGAACAATATTCGATACCCAATCTGTTAAAGGAATCAGATATGTGAAACCTGCTCGAAGTAATTTATCAACTTCAGCTTTAATAGCAGCAGCTTTTCTTGGGTGTATCTGACGTAGATGTTGTTGGACGGTTTAGCATCCAGGGAAGTTTTTATTTCATGGACAACAATTGATGGATCGATTCCTGGCATTTCTTTGTATGACCAGGCAAACACGTTGCGGAATTCTTGAGATAGGGCTTTATAAGTTTGGATTTCCTCATCCGTACAAGAAGCAACTATATGAATGTTTTCAATAATTCTGGGTTTCACTGAAATGTCAATAGGAATGGTTCGAGAAATGTTTCCCAAATTCAACTCAGAATCAGGATGTTTCAATGGATTTTGTGGTTCCTTGACATAATCAATGGTAAAAGTAGATGAGAAATCATTTTCAAAATGATCAAACTCAGGTAAAAATGAAGATCTTCCCATGGTAAATCATCAACAGATAAAATCTCATGAATCTGCTCATCAGTATGAACAGGTTCAGAAAAGGTTGTTGAATCTGAGGTTGAGATTGAAAGTGACTCCCCATGGACCACATTCATTGGATCAATTTCAGTTGAACGAGAGTCGGAAAATGACTGTACCGCCTGATATGCAACTTCAAATGGACTCAAGGGTACGGCATCACCAAATGAGTCCACCTCGGAATCGGAAGGAACGATCCAAGGATCATCAAGAACAATAGTGTCCGATGAAATTATATGAATGGTTGTAAAAGGAGGCGATACGTTCTGAGGAGGAAAGGAAAAAGTTCCTAGCAAACTAGAATCTTTGACCAATCCCACCCCAACATCCTTATAAGGGATAGTTGTTTTACCAACATGTTGAATACTCTCAGAAGAGGCTGGGTCGGATGAAAAGTAAGTCAACTGATCTATTGTAACGATCTTTCCATTATGAGGGAACTTAATGAGCCGAAAGACAAACGAAACAACAGCAGTCATTGCATAAGACCATCTGCGACCCAAAAGAAGGTTGTAATCTAGAGGGGCATCAACCACCTCCACATCTAGATTAATAGTTTTGCCTGCTACCCCTATAGGTAAATCCTGCAAAATACCATAAGGATGAAACCCTCAGTCGTCAAAATCCTTCAAAATCGTCGGGGATTGGTTAAGTGTCGAAGAACCAAGCGATTTCCAACACGAAATCGACATAATACACGTTGAAGCTCCCTCATCAATCACAGTCCAAAAGCAAGGCATGTTTTTGACTAACACTGAGATCTGGAAAGCCATTTGATGAGGTAAGCGAGGTGTACTATTTTCTAAATCGAAGATTATAAGGTTGGAATCCTGAACATCAACAGCTCCTACAGCAGACAAAAGCAATTTACGTTGTGCTGTACATAATTGCAGCACCTCCAAAGCCAACATTGTTGAAGGGGATATAGCTAAATCTTCAACAATGTTATAGTTCTGAGCAACTCTCGCATGTGGATTGAAAGTTGACTTCTGAAGTATACCTTTAGCAGGCGGTTTGATTACTAAGTCTGGATTAGGTTTCTCGATATGTAGCGGATCGGAACTAGGAGGAGTTGAAGTTGATGGGTTTGAACTAGAAGATTCTGGTTCCTTACCACCAACAGGATTCTTACTTCCATAATCTTGCGATCGCGTCGCAATCTTGACATGGGACATCATCATAATTGGTTCTTTTGAGGCATTTGAGGAAGAACTTATCATCTTACTATCTTGAGTGGGAAAAGGATCCTTCAAGACAGCAGGCGTTTGAGAACCTTTGACGATTTTCGAAACCTGAGCTCGATGTGGACAATCTCTTGTAAAGTGCTCCTCATCACAGATGAGACAAGGATAGCGAGGTTTACACTTCTCGTCAATAGATTCAGTTTTTTATGGTTTCTCTTTTGCGTTTTGTTTATTTTTCTTCTTCCCTTTCTTTTTACCGCCGGATTTGGATTTGGTCGTAGAAGATTCTAGAATATCGGCAGGAACTTCAACGAAAGCTTCTCCTGTCGGGGAATCTGGTAAAGTTATAATAGGAGAAAGATTCTTTGCAGATTTCTTCTTACTCTTGGTATTAATTGTACCAATCATACCATCAACGGCATGAGACCCTGAAGGAGTTGCTGTTATTTGATTTTTTTTGGGAAGATCGGGGATTTTTTCATGTAAAGTACCCGACTACGTATAAACTAAGTCAAGGTACTGAGCCTGAGCAATTACTTTCTCCTCAGTAACTACTCCTGCCTTAGCTACATCCTCGGTGATTTTTGGTAATAGGGATTTAACAAACCATTCTGCCAAAATTTGATCCGGGATATAAACTTTCACTAAACGTCGTCAACGTCGCCATTCATGAATATGGTCGGAAATATATGTAGACGTTGACTGTTTTAATGAATTTAATATTTCCGTGCCATTGTCATATCGGATAGGTAACTGAAAATGAGTTAAGAATGAAGTAGCTAATTGACTAAAATTATAAAAAGAGTTTCGTGGCAACTCAATGTACCACTGAGCCGCAAGACCAATTAGAGTGCGTTGAAAAAGCCTTAAGTGAATTGAATCATTTATAATGGAATTTGATGCACACCATAGGTGATAGGTCATCACATGGTTCGACGGGTCCTCTCCAGGTTTACCCTCAAACTTGGGAACATCACTGGGAAACTTATTAGGCATTGGCGGCCAGTACGGAAGAAAATAAATTGGATCGTTCGTAAGGCATGACAAGTCAGCTAAATCCAAAGTTGTGATGAACGATAACTAACAGTTAGGGTCTCGAAAACCTTGGGACACAAGACCAGCTCTAGGAGGAGGATACCCAGGATAACCTGGAATTGGATTTGCATTTGGAATATTATATCCTCCTGGAAAACCAGGATTAACCGGACCAAACTGGGGTTGTTGAGATTGAGGTTGTTGATATGTATACCCAGGGTACGGTTGATACTAATAAACTGGCCTTTGCACAGCAGGACCATATTGATATTGTCCCTGGTACGGTTGATAAGTAAATTGAGGTTGACTTGTGACAATCGTACTTGGACCGGGTTGTCCTACAGGCATCTGAACCGAAGTCTGGATTGTAGATCTAGACTGGGGTAAAGAGGTCTGAGGATTTGATACAAGAACAGTAGAAACCGGAGCTGTCGATACTCCAGAAGTAGGTGGGGTAGATTGAACAGAAGCTGCAGTAGTTGCAGCAGTCAATTGAGGTGGAGTTCGAGGTGAACTAGGCCCAGACTGATGAACTACACCAGGTGCAGAATTTTGAATAGTAGACTGGATGGGTTGTTGGGTTGAACCAGAAACCATGGGTTGTCCAGGTTGAGATGACAACTGCACATTGGGTTGCAAAATCTGTTGAGTTTGAGATGGATCCCACACCATATTCATTCCGGGGTAAGGGTCCATAACAGGTTGAGCATATTGAGGACCATAACCAGGTTGAGTGTAGGACTGGTAATTTCCAGTTCCTTGAAAAAATGGTTGACTAGAAGGTGGTTGGAAAGCTTGAGATGGGTATTGACCTTGAGGTTGATAACCTTGAGGCATGTACTGAAAATGGGGTTGACCTTGAGGTGTATATTGATACTGGGGTTGACCTTGAGGCATATACTAAGTCTGAGGTTGACCTTGAGGCATATATTGAGTTTGGGGTTGACCTTGAGGCATGTACTGTCCCTAAGGTATGTACCAACCTTGAGGTTGCCCCCCAGGTGGAATTTGACTGCCCTGAGGTTGCCCCCTAGGTGGTATTTGACTGCCCTGAGGTTGCCCCCTAGGCGGTATTTGACTGCCCTGAGGTTGCCCCCCAGGCGGAAATTGATTACCTTGAGGTTCCCCCCCAGGCGGAATCTGACTACCTTGAGGTTGCGGATTGGGAATAACACCAAACATCATAAGAATTTCTTCTACACTCAACGGTGGAGTTCCGTTATGACCAATTGATACCCCATGTTCAATGGGTTGAGGAGACACTCCTGAAAAAGTACCAGAAACTGACTGATACCCAGACGAAACAGAAGGACCGCCATATAAAAATGTTTCTGGATTTTGAGAAAACATGGATGACCAGTTTGACATATGCAAAGGAGGATAATAACCTCTGGGTGTTGGATGAAAAGGAATACGAGGTGGTGAAGAAGCGAAACCTGGATTTTCTAAAAAGTTCGTCAAAGATACATACCAAGTGTCACTTCAAAAAGGACTGTAAAAGATAGATTCAGGCTCCCTAAGTTCTATAGTCGGTTGATTGTCAAGGGGAGTTATATCCTCGTCCGGAATAACAAGTTCTTCAATAGAATTGAGTCCCGTCGGAATATTCTAGGTAATGACACGTCCTACCCTGGGTGAACCAGGACCACCAGAAACTAGAGAAGTAAAGCCTGAGGATGGAGTAGCAGCATGTTCAGTTTCAGGTTCAGAAATTTCAGGTTCCTCAATGAGTTCACTAGTAGAAGAAAAACTACCAGTAAGTTCGGAAACTGAAAGTGGTTCAGAAATATACTCTGTTGCTGGAACGTGATAATCAGATGAATAACCAAAGATGATTCTCCGGCCTCTAATGACCCAACTCTACTTTCACTAGGTGTGACAAGAGCTCTTAGCCCTTCAAGCCGACTTGGTGTATATTCGGGAGGCTACCCCCAAAGTCTACGGGATTGTCTCGGTAATTCAGCCACGATTAATTAATTAATTACTTCACACGAAAACAAAGAAAATCTCAAGAAAATCACCTAAAGTCTCTAAAGAACCAAACAATTGAATCACACACCTAACAATCTAAGGGTTCAAACCACACACAAACTGTATTTTTCCATACCGAAAACACTAGTTGGTGATGAAATCCAACCTTGCAGAATTCAATACAGAATGGCAGTTGGAACAGTTCCCCAAAAACCTACTTAATGAAACAGACTGGCACAAGTTTCTTCACAAAACCGTCTCGAGTGAGGATAACCCCCCAGAGAGTCCAAGTGAGTCTAGTCGACGTCTGTTCCAGTTACAGTGGGATCTTCCCGCCACCGTCACCTTAGGAAAGAATGCTATAGATAATGGCCAGTAAGGTTACCAATGAAAACAAATATACATGGGGGAACAGTCTACGATCCGATACGCACACAAGGGCAGAGTAACAAGCTCAATCCCCTTGAAGGCTCCCTGAAATAATCCAAGATTTACCAACAAGTGACCCCAGGCTCCTCGACAATGGTCAATCCGAGGTTTACCGTTTTTAATACGTGAATATCTTCTATCATTCCCAATGAGGAAGGATTGATTACCTCACTGGTTCAGATATGATCTCGTGCTTCTCCTTTAAGAGGAGCTTTCCCAGAGCATAGTTGAAACAATTGGATTTTTTCCTACCGCAAGGTCGACTACTTTTTTGTTTTAACTATCTTGGAGAGTTAATTACTCCCTAATCCAAGATACTAGCCTAAGCTATGTTGGTGAATAAGAGCCCTAGAAATAAAAGATTTCTAGATGAATTTTAATTCAGCGTTCATTTTATTGGTTGTTTCTTAAGTCAAAAGGTATGGAGATGAAACTTTGTGGTGTGAAGACTCGACTCCAAAATGCTAAAAAATGCACCTAAGATGATCAATTCTTTTTCTTTTCAATGAATCTCTAGCTAAAGGAAGCGTTGAGAATGCAATTTTTTTTGAAAACAAAACTTTCCTTCAACATAAAAATGAAAAGAAAAACTTTTTTGTATTTTTCTTTTTCAATACACTCAAATGAAGCTACTAATTATGCCATGAAATAAATCCCTTTTCGTTTCAACACTCAAAACTAGAAAAACAACTTTTTCAAAAGAGAAACTAGAATTTCTAGACAACACACTCAAAACTATGAAAAATCTAATCTTGAGATATAAATTCTTAAAACTAATTGAAATAAAATCTTCAAATGTTTTTTGAGGATGTTTTCACTTAGTTATTCAGCAAACTAAGGATTAATTCGTTCAGCAAGACAAATCAACCAAAAACCTCCAGCTATGTTTTATAAAAAAAGAAATTCACAACTTATGACCAAGTTCGTTCAATGTTTTGCAAAGAGAAACAAAATTGATTTCTCACCAAAGGAAGATCTCACAAGCCAGCTAGACTTATCAAGAAAACAAAAGATTCCAGGGTGATCTAAGGTCTCTTAGGCTTCTAAGCTTCAAGTCACTACAAAGACTGAGTGAAGACCGAACCAAGCATGCAAAAACTTCTAGAAATTCATTCAAAACATAGCACCAATGGAACTTACTTATGAGAGACTTTTAACAGGATATATGTAGACCTGGGCAGAGGATAAAAGTAGCAAAAAGAACCTAAACTAAACTGGACGAAAATATTTCAAGATTTTCAAAAATTTTGACAGGGTCCGTAGGCCCCCAGTGAAACCAAGTGCAGTACCGCTCTATGCAGTAAAGTAACAGTGTGGACAGGTCCGTACTATAACTTAAACAGAACGTGCGGTCCTCGTAAAAATTTATAAAAAATAAAAAATCAATCTAGGTCTGACAAACTACCCAATCCCATACACATTAAGTAAAAACCAGAAACAAAAATTCAATTTTCTCGAATCAAAGATAAAGGAAAATTAAACAATCAAATCCCATCCCCAATGGAGTCGCCAATTTGTTAAGCGGATAAATCGCTCTTGCAGACAAGACCGATCTCCCTAGTATCAATTGATATCTAGCAACAAGCAGGACAAGCAAATCTACTTTTCTCTAAACATATTTCGATTCATTAATAAAAACTAAGAGGTGTTTTATAGACCCTACCTCAAGTCCAACGCTAGTTTGTGGCAGCTTTGCTCCAACAGCTTCAAAGAGTTTCCTTTTAATAACCTGCAAACACAAACAAGCACACATCAAAGAACACCTGCATA
>APFE030215619.1:17792-45924 GCA_000404065.3 Pinus taeda
CAATTAGGAAGACTAAGTTCCAACAACATTTACCCTAAAAAATATTTAGCTTTCAACCTCCCAAGTAACCAGCCCAAGGCTTCATTTTATAGTGCAAGGGAAGGAGGTTACAGGTCCACCATTGAAGGGATAGAGTCCTCCTTAAAGGGGATAAGCTCCTCACATCAAGGGGTTAGCTCCTTAAGGAATGGGATGCATGCACCCTCAAGGAGCGAACTTGCCAGCGCAAGATTCCCTCTAGAAGCTTCCAGAATTGACTCAAACTGAGTTTCTAAGAATAAACTTGTGCCTTTTTAACTTTTACAGGGGTTCGCACCCATAAATATAGATACAGAGCGGTTAGATGCACAGGGGACATGACCAATGGGTGCGGTACCGCAGGTAATGCTAAGAGAAAGTGCGAAACCAAAGCTTTAGAGATTTTTAAGGACTTTCTCTCATTTTCAAAGCTTGATATGTAGAGCTAAGGTTTAAGAATTACAAAGGAGGTATGTATGAGTGTTTGATAGACTCATATTGATTACAGAAAGTTATGATGACAATTTTTCGTGTAACAGTAAACGGTATAACTTCCGTCACCAATTGAAGGATGTTGCGAACCATCGCTACCCCCTGACGTGGGTTTCGGTTGGTTGGCAACGATATTTTGCTGCAGTTGATTACGAAATGGATTTCTAAGGACAGCAGGTGCCTTACCAGAATCTTTCTTGGCAAGGTAATCCATGCATTCTTGAAGACGTGGACAACGCCAAGTTACGTGTTCTTCAAGACAGAGTTTGCACGAATAGTTGGTGCCTTTATCCTTTCTCGTATTAGCAGGTGCAGTGGCCTTCTATTTCAAGTTGGGCTGCTTAGATGACTGCTCCTCAAAAGGAGCGTCTTGTTCTTATTCTTCTTGTTCTTGCCACCATATTTCTGTGTAGACTGCACATAATTAACCACGGTGGTAGGAAGAGCAATCGCTTTGGTAGAGGGGTCCACTGCCAGCTTGGCAATGGAACCACTGAGTTGTTTTACAGTGACCCCGGAAGTTGCACCGACGATCCCGTCGGCGTGCACTCCAGGGTGCTGCTTGGTAGGAGAATTGGGGTTACTAGGAGAATAGGGGATAATGTCGTAGAGAGTGCCAGACTGTGAATATATCAAATCTAAGTGTTGGGCACGATGTATGGATTGGTCCTCTATGACCGCACCACCTAGAGCAACATCTCTAGCGATTTGTGGGAGTAGTGACTTACAGAACCAATATGTTAAGAGAAAATCAGGGATGGGAGCTTTGACTAACCTCCACCTATGTCTCCATTCATGGATATGATCGGAGATGTGGGTGGCAGTATCTTGACAAAACAAAGTAAGGAGCTTTGTCCCTGTCTCATAATGGATAGGTAACTGAAAGTGCTTTAGGAACTCCATCACTAAAGCGTCAAAGGTATTCACTGACGCGCGTGGTAACTCAATATACCACTTTGCAACATTGCCAGTGAGGGTGTGGGCAAAAATATGTAACGGACATTGTCATCCACCATAGAGTTAGAAACACACCAGAAATGGTAGGTGGTGACATGAGTGCCCAAATCCTCCCCTTGTTTTCCGTCGGTATTTTATGCGGGATTGACAGCCATTCTAAGTTGTGGTAGATGGGGTTGTTTATCAACTTGTATAAGTTGGGGATATCCAATGTCACCAAAAAAGGAAAAATTTTGGGTTCCCCCAACTCAGACCATGGTGATGACGGATGACCTTAGGAGCTCTGTGCTCCTCCCATCATTTGGTTCCCCACGGTGTACATGGGTTGCGGGGCGTAACAGTTGCTTTGCAGTACGGTGTTTTGAATGGGATTGCCATGAGGATTTTGATACTGGGTTATGAAGTTGCCCCCAATATAAGCGGTGCCCCATTGACTCATCTGAGCTTGTGAGTAGGGTGCCCCCATGGTTTGGGTGGGAATCCCTTGTGGATTCCCTGTTAGAGTCGGTCTAGTTATCCCTCCATCAAAGATCAAAGCTCTTTTTTGCATTTCATGTTTTAGGTGTCCCACCACTTTTCATCAGTTGCATTTCATTAGGCATGCCATAAATCTGATGGAGTGGTTTGTGTCATTCATTCCCCTTGTGCATGTCACTGCTGGTTCAGGTTAAGTCATAAAGCTTCACAAGTCATTTGCAGTCATGTTTTAAATTTTTAGGTCTAGGTCTAGGGTTTGAGTCAATTTAGTCTTGAAAAGTCTTAGAAGACCAGCAAGCCAGAGGGATGTCTTTGATAGATCGTCACTTCAATAATTTCCACCATTGTACAGCTAAATAAGGACTTCTCTTTAAAACTCTGTTTGAAGACAAGTCGCCACCTCATTTTTGTAAAAATTGTCAAAATTTTCAGTTCTTCAATTGTTCAAGTGCAGCCCTGGTCTCCTTTGCCAAAGCATATCAGAGTTATCCCTACAAAAAATTATCAGAGAAAATCATCATTTCAACCTAATTTATGAAAGAAAACAAAAAGGTTAGAGCCTATTAATTTTGAAAAAGTGTCAACAACCAAACATAAGAAAAATGGGTTTTCATTAAGAAAAAATTGAAAGGGAGGCTATATCAGTCATTTCTCCTCATTTGAAACCCATTCCACATTTTGAGAGCCAAGAGCATCGTTCAAAGGCGATTTTGCAAGTTTGTGAGCAGTTTGGGTTAGTTCCAGGTCGCGCGGCGCATCAGGATAGGCGTGCGGCGCACTAGAGGCGCGCGGCCAATCAGGCCACTTTTTACAGTGCAAATTAACACGCGCACGGTGCATCCAGAGCGCGCGGTGCGTTGGGTAAAGCGTGCGGTGCATAGGAGTTTATGCTTGAAATTTGCCCAGAAATCACTCAAATCACCTCTCCTCACGCATAAATTCGCAGGTAGGCCTGCACTCATGGCTTGATTTTGGTTTTTGATGGTTTATATAAAGAAGTTAGGATATATTTGTCATGAAAACCAAGTGTACAAAACCCTCCATGTTCATCAATTTACTGTAAAGATTCAAGTACCAAGTTTGTTGTAGGGTTTTTAAAAATCATTGTTGCCAAGGTTTCTTGTTTCCCTCATTTCCCATTTCCTATATTCCCCAATATTTTTCCCAATAATTCCTCATCAAACCCTACATCTTCCTCTCTCAAAATCCTAAACTCTCCCTTCTACTACAACCATATAACCCCTACCTTATTTCAAAAACCTAAAAAATTCAAAAGTCCCATGCCCTTTCCCTTCTCTTTACCATTTTCCCATTTTCCTAATGTTTTCATTTTTCCCATTTCCCTAATGCTTCCCTTTTCCTAACAATTCCCTTGTCATTTGTGTCCCCTTGGTCACAACATTTGAGAAAAACAAAAGGTCTACAGTCATTTTGTACACAATTGTATATCAACATATATATTTTCCAGCTGTCTTGTTTTCAAAAGAACATGTCAGAGACCGAGACCGAATACGAGCAGGATTATGATAGTGACTCTACACCGGAGGTCAATGTGCCTAATGTGCCACGGAGGTATCATAAAGGTGGCAAAACTGGATAGCATGTTAGGGAGGAGCCTACTTCTTTGGCTCAATTGCAAGCTTGCCCACTTGTAATGGATTGTTTTCGGCGCCAAGCATGTTACCAATATTGTGAGTTGATCTCACAAACTCAGCATCATCAGGAATTGGTCTGTCTATTTGTCCTTAACCTACAGGATGGTCATGTAAACCTTGCCGGAGTGGATTTCACTTTGTCACCCGATACTATTGCTCAGGCCACCGGGATACCCAATGTGGGGGAGGAATGGAGTAAACGCCAGATGCTGGATAGGTATTACTATGAGCCATATGTCAAGCCCACATATATTAGACACTTGAGCGCAACCTTTCCTTTCAGATACCTGAAAGATGAGTTTACACCATTGATGAAACTCATCATTCGGTATTTCAGCTGTGAGGGCAGATTCTCACGTCTCTACGCGTACCATGTTCATTTGTTGATGCATTTCACATGGGTATGTATGATGAGCATTCCGTTTTTCATGTGCCGAAACATAGAGAGAATGGTACCTTTAGTACAGAGGAAGACCCCGGCACATCAACACAGGAGCATATATCACTATGCATTGATCAAAATCATAGTGATGCATCAGTTGGCACAACAAGGTATTGCTTGGGGGGATTTCATCTCCCGTGATTTCTTTTCCATGCTACAGCCTCCTCCAGAGATAGTTCATGAGGAAGGAGGGCCTTCATAGCAGTTTGACATTCCTGAGACCGAGCATGTTGATGCTCCAGTATATGTGACATATCAGAAAGGCCCCAGGGCCTTATTTGCAGCCGCACGACGAGTACTATCTCCACCCAGGGTGGAAGGGGTCTCATTGACATCATCAGCCGAGCGAGTATTATCTCCACATCATGTGGAAGGGGTCTCACCTCCGTCTTCAACACATGTACAGATTCAGGATAGGGGAAGGAGACCCATGGTTGATGAGGGTCCTTCAGGAGTTCAGGATATCGGTATCATTGATGTTGATGCTAGTTTGCCCAATTCAGAGCTCAAGGAGATCATCCAAGAGCAAAGGGCCGAGAATGAGTCACTGCAAAAGAAATTGCAGATGGCTAAATGGGTGATCAACTACTTAGAGTAGCGCAACAAACAATTGGAAGATGAACGTGAACTTTATGAGCTGCGGAAGATTCGGGAAGACCGGGAGTTGGCTCGTAGGAGACCCGGTGATTTGACACCTATTGGTCAGGAATCAATGCTCATCCGGGTAAACACTCATTTGGAGAAGTTGTTGGCGAAGGCAAACAGGGACAAGGACATGCTTCGCCACATGAAGACTCACTATTGGGCTCGCATGCATGTTTGCAAAGCAAGAATGAAGATCCTCAAGAGGCGTTTGAGCAAAGCACAAAAACAACGCAAAATTCCTAATCCACTTCGATTTTTGGCTGAGGCTTCATTAGTTGAGCATGATACATGATGGAGGGTCTTCACTCCAATTTTGGGCAAATTTGGACAAAATTTTGTCGTTTCAAAATTTTTGGCTTGCGAAACAGGTTTTTTTGCTCTATGTGTCGCGCTTAGCGCGCGACCCATAATATGGGGAGGTCCAAATCAAATTTGGCTTAAATTTTTGGATTTTTCATGATGAAATACACATTCTCAGAAATTTCCAAGACATTGCATCAAGTTTTGGGTGATCAAAAGCTCAAAAAACATCATGAAAATCACCTTTCTGCCACTTTTTGCACCAGCAGGAAGTACTTCTGGGAGAATCCACTTTTGGAGGATCAAATGGAGACCGAATTGGAAAATTATACTTGGGTTGGAAAGTATACATCCAGGGCTTTCCAACAAGACAACCTGAGCTCAATTTGGATGCCGGGAAGTGCCCAAAAAGCAGCTGGAAAGGCGCGCGGCGCAAAGGGTTTTTTGGCATAGTTTTCATCCTCAACGCAACAAATGAAGCCAGTTTGACTAGTTTTGACTTGTGATGTGATTTTTCACTCTTCTTGATGTAATTAATGAAAAATTATGTTGATTTGACACTTATTTACCTATTCTATATGATTCATTCATAAAATAGCAAAAATTTAATGAATGAATTGGTTTCCTAGCTTATAGAGGCAAGTTGTTTTGACTACCTAGATTGTAGTGCTTAGTTTAGAATTGGTTGAAACAACTCCTAGGATGATGAGCTCGACCCCTAGAAGAAAGGGAATGAGTTGGCTTGCCTATATTATGTATTTTCTTAGTCATTTTCAGGGTTGGACTCTTGGTAATAGCTTGACACTATATTGTACATATCTTATCTGCATTTTGGCAAATGAAAGAACAGGGTTTTGCAACACTATTTGGGATCCATGTGGTTTTCTATGTTGATGGTGTGATTATCTCAGTACTTGTAAGTTGTGTATGTGTACCAATTTACTTATTTAATCTTCTGTAATTAAACAAATGAAGTGTTAAGGTAGAATCCATGAACTTGCTATGCTCTGCCTTTAAATTTGTTTAATTTTTTATGTTTTATTCAGTTTAAGGAGAATCCTTGAGACTCCCTTGATCTCCTTAGCTCCTCACCAATCTAATCTACCCATCTCACTTGCTTTAAGGCATCAATACAATCACCTATCTTGCCCCAAGTTGACCTCTGCAAAAGTTGTGCCTCATCCCCGCACCCAAAATTGCCTTTCCCTTGAATTCAACAAAACCTCAAAAAATCAATTTCAAAGTCCTTGTAATTCATACCTAGCCTAAAATTAGTCATCAATTCAGTCATCTCGAGCCCTTTGATTATCTTTTTCCGAGATTGACCCGGAGAGAGCCCTCTCCTGTCCTCGTAGGGCTAGCTACGAGGCTGAGCGTGGTTTGATGTAGCCTTGAGTTTTACCTTATTTCAACCTAAGGTAGATTTGAGTGCTAACATTCCCTACCGACATAGAACTACCGTATGGCTTTAATTTATAGAGGGAACACTCATGTCAATTAGCGACTTTCCATGCATGCCTGAGAATGGCGGGGGAACTGTGACATTCCCCGCCAGCATGTGCACATTGGGAACCACCCTAGATGTTTGAATCTGGAGGTTGGAACTATACATTGGTGACTGACCTTGGTTTTCGTAAAGTGTGACCACACCCATAGTGTCGTATTCAATGTTATATGGAACACTATATGTGGCACTAGTCGAAGGTTGCTTTGTGGCACCATAGGAGTGGAACCTGGCATCTACTGGGTTCCACCTATAGAGGGTGTTATGTGAGTTGCAGTACCTGGGATGAACGGGACTACGAGGTTCCACATTACTGGCATTGTGATGACCGTCGACTGGGGAAGTGGTAGAGGACCAATAGTGTCTCTATAATTCCATAGCTCTTGAGGTGCCGACTGAATAGATGGGAAAGTTCCACCTACTGAAGAAGAAAGTACCGGTAGTACGAGAGTAACTATAGGGTCCGACAGATCTATAAGTGGATTGTTAAAATGAGGAAGAAATCCTTACGTAAAGAAATCCTCTGGCAAATCAAAATCATCAGTTGTCCAATTTGCGATTTAGGAGACTAATTCCTCAAAGATGAGGAATCCGAGTCAGTGGAACTCGGCGGATCCTCCACTATGAGTGGAGGAAGTCCTAACAATTGTTTGGATTGACGATGAGGGCCAAATGTAGCCACAATGACTGTTAAGTTTTATCAAATAGATTTTAATGTGATATTCTTTAAAGTCTCAAAAATGATAGCACTCAGGTACCTAAAAATAAAAAATACACTAAATATGTCAATCAGCAAACAGAGGAAATTACCTCGCCTGATAAACATCAATTTCTAGAGATGAAACCCAGTTTCTCAATGATTAACAGAGAAGGGTGGCCAAATGTACGGTTACGGTTACTTTTGAGCTTTGCCCAAACCTTAGATTGAGGGGCCAAGTACTCTCGTGAAGACGAGCACCCTCCCAAAAACTGAAGACAAAGTAGGTTCGTCCATTTTAGGTATGAGGACAGCCCGTCTCAGTCACCTTGTGTAAGTACCTAGAAGGTTTGGCTACTAGAGATACCTCAAATCACAGACATTAACAGGGGGGACATAGTCATAGACAACACACTGTGTGGGTAGGATACATGAGTCCCTGACTTAGTTCCGAAATCCCTGAAGGGACCCCCGATACACAAAATGCCTAAAGGAGTTGTAAGAGAAGGCAGGCTACCATCAATCACAATCTAATGGTGTCTCGTATTTCGCTCCATTGTGAGTGGAGTGGTCCTAGTAATATGAGTGCAGAAGGATTTTTCACTTGTTAACGACACTAGTTTTGATTTTCAACCTTGGGAAATTGACTCACATGCTTATCCCAAGGTCCTAATCTAGCTAATGTTGGTATGCTCTAAAAAAGAGTAACTGGTTGATTTTAATGTAAATTGTAGTGTACTTGCTTATTTATCTTCGGTAGGGGTGTTGACGTATGAATATGGTGAGACTCTCGACTCAATAAACCATGTAGAACAATGCTTTGAATTTTTTTTTCAATTTCTTATGCAAACAAGTCTCATTCTATGCATGTATCATTTCACACATTCATGGATTCATCAGTGCATCTAAAGCCATTCAACACTTTGCATAACCGAAAGTTTATTTTCTCAATATTCCCTAACAACTATTAAACCAAAACAAAGCAGCCTACAACTATTTCGACAAAAGGAGATATACAGTTTATCAGCTTTTCGTTAAAAAAAATGACTTTTATGAGAGAAAAACTAAAACATTTTCTTAAAAAATAAATTTTAAGATACCAAATTTGTTAGCATGATATTGTTGCAGATCTTTCTTTAGCCCTTAAGAAAAGTTCCCCCCCCTTTTGGTTCACAAAATCTCTTGAAAAACATGGAAATGGGAGACTAAGGCTCTGTCTATGTGTAAACAGAGCTTTAGTTTGGCCACTAACGCTCCTTGTGCACAGTCAAGGAGCTTTATAAAGCTATGTGTCAACTAGCAGCCTCTGTTAGTGAGGGAAATAGCTTAAAAATAGGGCTTTTAGGATTAGTTTCTGAGGAGAATGCAACTTTGCAATATGGAACAAGATAGATGGTGGATCAAAAAAGGATTTGAAGAAGTGGGAAGCTCATACAAGAAATAGAATATCTTAGAGGAGTTCGGATAACCGGGAACTAGATGTATAGTCCCCAGTGGAGTCACTAATTATGTTATGCGGTGAAATGCATGGGATGAAAACTACCCTTGAAAGTCTTCTCGGGACCTTCGACAGACTGTAAGTTTATCGGCAAAAGCTACCTATTACACATATGTTCATCTATCAGACATATATTGACAAGGTATGGAAAGAGGATCACCTTTGGTTCTTTCTAGATTTTCTTGGGGATCTCCGTGTGGTAAGAAGAACTCCTCCTAACCGGCTCCAAGACGATTCCTGCACAAAAGAACAAAGCAAACGAATCAGAGCATACACTTCTGAAAATTAATGTAAGAATACGTAACAAACATGTATAAATGTATAACTTATCTACTCAACACAACAAGCATCAGAATGAACAAATAAATGCACAATATCACCGACACTTTGGAGTAGGGAACATAACCATAGTCCTATATTCAGAATGGAAGAGTGATTACAACAACCAGTTGCATCAACCTTCCTTACCCCTTCTTACTCTCTCTCTCTCTCCTTCTTTCAGCTAGCTCCTTCAAGAATATGACAGTTCACAATAGCTAGAGCTATGGGCTATCCTTCCAAATGCTCTGATACCTTTTTGAAATGGCCCTCTCGCTGCTTATATAGCAATCAAATTACGGCTGCCAAGCTCCATCTATAGTTCATTTGGGAAAAAACCATGAACCTGCCTTGTTTACAAGCTTTTTCCCATTTTCCTTCATTCTCGAAATAGAATTTCTCCAAATATCTTGATTTTTGGAGTTTCCTTGCTTTTCTAGCACAAATTTAGGGATTTAATATCTAGATATTTATGAGCAAATTCGTTGGCATAACCTTTTGAACATCACTTACGTTCACTAACGCTCCCCCTGGTCTAACAACAAGAGTTAGCATAGTGAATAATGCTCCTTTATGCTTCTAAACAAGCTTTATAAAGTAGGCTATCAGTGTATAGAGGGCGTTAGTGTGGATTCTAGGCCTGCAAATATGGTCATTGCTTCAGTCATCTTGTCTTTTACCTCTGAGTTGATTAGGAGGTCAATTTTTCCTATAACACCAAAGAGCCTAGTTGAGTTGACTAGAGCTCACGGAGATGTAGCCCAAGAGTTTTGGGTGAAATCCTAATTAAATTGTTGTTCTGTGTGTTTTGTTTATTGCTGCATTAGTATTTTTTGTATGTATTTACATATCATCATACACAGTAAATTTTAAAACACATAAATAACCAGAAATAAATATAAGCATACACCTATAATTTCAAGCATATTATCATTTCCGCATTGGTTAATAAAAAAGACTTGGGAATATTTAAAGCTTTGGAAGTGGGAGAGGTTCTTGTAACTTAGACAAGAAGCCTAAGTGCCCCATTTTCAGATCAGGTGGTATGAGAGCTTAAGTTTGATTAAACCCACCTTCAAAGAAGGTTATATCAGAATGCTTGATTGACAGAGCAAAGATTGCTTGTCTGAAAGGTGTTTAAACAGTGAAAGGTTGATTGTATGCTTGTTGCAAATTGACTATTGTTTGAGTTTGCAGATAAAAATGGAAAGTTGTTGATAGCTCAGTCCAGGAAGGACAAGAAGGAAAGAGAGCTGAAGGCACTCTTCTTATCCCAAAGGACCTCAAGGAAATCCTTGAAGCACAAGAGGTTTTTTGTAAAATATTGTTGAATAAGCTCTTTGTTTATCTTGTTGAAGTTTTTTTGTTCATTGGCATAATGACAACTTCTACAAGTGGGTCCTCAAATTCTGCTTTCTTCACAAGATTCTTTGATGAAGACATGAAGCAAGAATTGTCCACCATGATGGATATGGTGAGAGAAATGTATGAGGATGAAAGGAAGAGAAGCAGACTTAGAGAGCAGTTGAATTCCATGAAGAAAGAGAAGCAGTTGCTTTCTGACAAATTGCAGGAAATGGAGAGGCAACTTCATATTGCAAATATGAACCTGAAAAGGATGCATGAGTTGGAAACACAAATATTTTTTGCCAAAGAAGCCTTAGTCAATTATCAGCATGAAGAAGAGGTAAACCATTCCAGTTTGTCTTCAAAGTCCTGTAAGGATGCTTATATTGCTTCTTTTGAAAAACATACTAGAGGCATAGGTTCCAAGCTAATGTCCAAGATGGGCTATGAAGGAAAAGGCTTGGGTAGACATGCACAAGGTATTGTTGAGCCAATAATTATTGAGGAAATTCCTAAGTATTTGGGTCTTGGCTATGGACAAGCTTATGGAGAAAGTTCCAAAGCTGCCATGAAGGCCATTGAAACAACTCCAAGAAGGAGTTGCATTACAGAGTGTGAAGACTATATTAAGGAGGAATGCAATAGCTTGAAACATCGTGCAGGTGTTTCAGAAGCACACAATTGAACCAAAGAGTTGGGGACACTCTAATATCCTTGAAGACATTGATGGTGTTCCAAAGGAAGCCACTTATTCATTTGCTTCACCTCCTCATGAAGGCAATAAAGGTGAAAGAGAAAGGTATAAATATGGTTCTAAACATTTTCCTTTCGATTGTGTAAAGCATGATACATTTCCACATAGATATGGGGAAAGAGTTGCATGTTCCTTTTGTGGTTTGGATAACCATAATGTTTATAGATGTTGGAAGAGAATGGCCACATACAGGAAAATTTTGAAGGAAAAGAAGCAAGAAGCCAAAGATCCATTGGGCAAGGCAAATCATGATGTCAAGAGGATGCACATGCAGTGCACTTATTGCCATAAGCAAGGACATATTGCTGCAAAATGTTGGACTTTGAATCCAGCAATGCTTCCACAAAAGTTGAAGAAAGTGGAAAGAGAATATGGCGGAAATGGAAGTGAAGATTCCATGAATGATGTGTCTCAGAATGATTCACATGATGATGTTGATGTACAAACAAAGGTAGTACCTTTGAAAGCGATTGGTAAGGAATGGTTAGAGTTCTTATCCAATTAAGATTGCATGTCTATTGATGCATCTACATTATATTTCATTTCAGCTTCGAAAGTACAGTGTACTTAAGTGAAATTTGAAGTATGAAATGCATGCCTGCGTAGGAGATGCATGAACATAGGGATGTTGATGATTTCCTTGTTTTTGAACATGTATGTGTAATTAACTTGCAGGGTTGATTGCTTTGACATGCATGTGATTGCATGTTGACTTGGGAAAAGTTAACTTGTTCTCCAAATGGAAATAATGATGAAGTGTTTCATCTTTTGAAAAAAGATTCCTAATGGTATTTTTCTACATGCTTGACTTGAAGGCTCATTTGTTTTGAAGGCATGTTTTGTGGGGTTGTTATCTAGTGCATCGTTTGTATGCAGATGTAAGACATGGAGGTGTTCACAAGATGTGAAAATTAGTTTCTTTTGTTGAAGCAGGAGTTTAGTCCATCCAGTTGTTGATTGTGTTTCCGTTGTTGTTGACAACTTTTCAAACAGGTACAAATGAAACTTTTTTGGAGCATATGTACTTCACATTTGTTTGAGCGACCTTGGATCAATGATCAAAGCAGAGGAGTTCAAACTACCTTCTGTGACCATTTTAGGAGGAGTTCTATAGGAAGGCAAGGAGGAAGACAATTCTTCCCAGGAAGACCAGCCCATCCAAGAAGGGAAGTGGTCAGAAACTTTCGTGAAAGGGACTATGCAAGGCAAGTGCAGGGAGGCTGAAAGAGGAGGGTGAGTCACTCTCATTTACTGTTCAGATCAGTATATCAGTCTTTTGGAGACCGAAAGTTATTTTAGTGGGAAGGCGTGATCCAAAAATGGATCCTAGATAAACCTCAAAGTCTAAAAGACTTCATATAAGAGGTAAAAGGTGCCAAATGGCACAAATCCTTTGTAAATCAAAGGAAAATGAAAGCCGCGGGCTACTCTTTAAATAGTCTCATTGCAGAGATCATCTCATTTTGAATCTGCTGCATTTTGAAAGGGAAAAAATGGACTTAGTATGCAGAAGTTATCACAGAAAGAAGATGCCCTTGGTTCTTTAGAAAAAGAGGAAAATCTTGAAAAAAATGGCCTAAAAGGTTTCATGAAGAAAATTACATCAGAGGAGGTCCAAGGCAGATTTAAGTGGAAAAGGGAAGCCACCCCCGATCGCCAATCCTTGACATATCAGATCAGAGGTAGACAGGCGATGTTGCATAAGGACCAAGCCGAGCGATAAGCCGATCGCCGATATTGACACATTACGTTGGCATAGGCCACGCCATATGGATAGACCCCGAGGCTCATGCGATATGTGATTGCGATATCGCAATATCGCATTGGAGCTACACAGAGGACCGGGTTATATAATATATATATATATATATATATAATAATAATTATATATATAATATATATATATATATTTATATATATGTGTGTGTGTGTGATGTGATAGCTAGACCTGATAGAGTTATAAATGATATTCCATATATTTTGAGTTCCGTAAAATGACATTTTTCTATGTATTTTCACGTTTTTGTTAAACAAACGAAAAGCTAAGGGAAAGTGTTGATGCGATGAAACCGGATCTGAAGCAGTTTATAAATGCCACTGCATATTATTTCAAGTCTGATATGAGCCATTCTACGAGATTTTAAATGTTTTAATGTATTTTTAAATATAAAAGGAAACCACGAAACAAGTGGGATTTCAGGAGGACCAAAGGCAATAAGAGGTTTTGGCCAGGCTCCGACCGAGCCCATACATTGGTTGTCACATGTCTAGGCCCTGGAGAGAGAAAACCACTCTTTTCGGGCGGTTAACTCCCATACACATGGACCGCCTGAAATGAACCACAATCATTGGTTTTAGATCTTCCAGATCAACGATGGAGATGTGATAAGTGACATAAAGCAAGACCCGATGGAAAATAAGGTCGAATCCATAATATTTGAAGTCTAATAAACACTAATTCTGTGGATATTTCCCGTGTTTGAATGTATTTCTCTGTGTAAATAGAGAATGACCATTTTGGGAATTTCAAAGGCCAGATGATCCATTCCGTTACAAAATAGGTGGCCACCATCCCTAAAAGTGTTTAGCAATGATTCCTAACGCTCAAAGGGGGATTTGAGAGGATAGAGGCCGGGAGCCGAAGAGCAGGAAGGGGAAAACAAACCGACTAGCACCGATTGTCTTAAAAGCCATAAATGTCAGAGACAGAAGATTGTTGTTGGAGTTGTTGCTGAAACCGAGCATAAGCAAAAGGTGAAGCCAAAGCAGGAAGCTAAGGCATAAGAGAGTAGCACAAAAAGGCAGCAGCAAAACAAGTAGCACCAAAAGCAAAAGTTGAAGCACACGTAGCCAAGGGAGTCACTTGGAGTTCAAGTGGAAATCCAGAGGGCTGTAAACTGACAGAGAGCTGAAGAAGCCAAAGCCAAGTGCTAGAGCCAGAGCTAGAGCCAAGATCCAGAGCCAGAGCTGAGAGCTAGAAAGTCGAGAGCTTCAAGAGCCAGGGATAAAACAGTGTCTAAACCCATTGTTTCTGTGTAAAAAAATGGAGTTGAGCCAAGAGCTTGTAAAAAGGACTTTGCCATAATCCCAGAGAGCCTAGTTGAGTTGACTAGAGCTCACGGAGATGTATCCCAAGAAGTTTGGGTGAACTCCTAATTAAATTGTATGTATTTACATATCAGCATACATAGCATATTTTAAAGCACATAAACAACCAACAATAAATATAAGCATACACCTATAATTTCAAGCATATTATCATTTCTGCATTGCTTAATAAAAAAGACTTGGGAATATTTAAAGCTTTGGAAGTGGGAGAGCTTCTTGTAAATTAGATAGGAAGCCTAAGTGCCCCATTTTCATATCATGATACCACTTGCATATAAGAACCATTTAGGGATGATGCTTGAAGGGGAGTTGATTCAGGACCAATAAATGTAAGTTGATCAATGATCACAATGCTTCCTTCATGTGGGAAACACATCACTCAAAATAGGGAAGAAACAAGAGCTCCCATGACATAAACATAGTCACGACCAAGGAGTATATTAAATCCCAACGAGCCTTGGACAACCATCACGTCTATATAGAAAATATTTTGTCCCAAAGTAATAGGCAACTTAGGAAGATGTTGTAGTGGCTGCAACCACCCTCTAAAAATTTTCCTTAGCTTCATTTTGGAGCCTCCCTACCAACTATCCTTAGCAGCATGTCTTTAATTTTCCAAGTAAAAATTCTTCAGTTGAGTTTCAGTGGCTTCCCAACCTGTGCTTGTCAACTTGTTTTCCTCCCACCCGCAGGCTGACACTCAGGGACTTAGTCATTTTTTGGTTGTGATGCTCACTTAGTAAATTGTGCAATTATGGAGGGGAACCATCCTTCCTTTTGGAAATTTCACAATCCATCTAGGCTACCTGCTGGGCCCCATAAATGCACAATCCATCCAGGTAACCTTCCCTCTGAAAACTACACCCCAACATTAGGCTTCATCTCAAAATCATGCAATTCTGACTGACATCCAGGGCTTGAGTCCAAAAATTGTGCAATGCATGAGGGGCCACTAGACTTTCTCAGCCCAGGAACTGCAAAAATGTCATTCCCACGCTTGCAAGTCGTTGCATGTGCTCCCAGGTTGACCGATTCCCTCTACGACCGAGAATTCTTGATTTTCATGCATGGGATGCTTTTTCCCAAAAAAGAAAAAATAAAAAAAGAATCCCTTGCTTTTAGGGATCCATTTTTAGCAGTTGGAGGTTACATGCAAAAGACATTTTAGAAACCTCCTGCCAAGTGTCGCTTTTTCCTAGATTTGTGGCATGCACATCATAAGTCTCGATCTTATCAAAATTATTTATTCAACCCTTTAGAGCTCATTCCTCACATCAATATTGGAGCTCTGGAATCCCACATCACATCTAGGAGCATTCGGCACATTCAACTCAACGGTTTCTAGGTAAGTTTACTTTTCATTTCTTTTGTTGCTTTTCTGTCGCTTTTTATATTTTGGTTTGTGTGAGTGATGTTTTCTTGGTTTTGTTGAATGCTTTTTATCATTTTAATGCATGTTAGACTATAGAAGCACTATTTCAAGTTTTTCATTGCATCTCACTCTTATCACATGCATGACACTGTTTCTGCATTGACGATCATCGTTGCGGTTTCTCACTTCACCCACGTGCTTGTTTTCCCATTTTATGAATCCTACACTCATTGTTTGCATGCATGATCATTCACTCTTGTTTTCACTCAACTTCACCATGAATTCAGATTTTTCATGTTTTTAGTCACCCATTGGTGGGTCTGGGCTGCCTTGGCCCAGACCTTGCCTTGCTCGGCTAGAAATGCACATTTATGAGAGTGAAGGCCCAACCTTCCCCCTAAAAAATTGCACGAAGTTGGCCGAGCACTGGCCTCCAGGCTTGTTCTGTGCAATTCTGAGAGGCAGTGCCTTGCTGGCCCCAGACATTGTGCAAATGCAATTTTTTGGTTGCAGTCACTACTGAATGAAACTACACATTGCGTAGTTTTAGCCCTTAGCAGGCAAGGTTGGACTATGCATTGAACATTTTCAGTAGTGTGTCAGCGCAGTGATAATCTGGACTGTGCTTTGTGAAGTTTTGGTAGTTAGTGTCCCAGCCTCTCAGTGACACTTGTGCAATCTTCCTAACAGTCACCTGGGTATGTTTCATGTACGTCCTCAAGTATTTTTGGTTTTCAACTGATAGGTTACTTTCCATGAGTGTTACTCTGTCTCCAGGTATTGTAGGTGTTTGTTCGTCTCTCAGCAGTACAGGTACAATGGCCTCCAAGAGAGTAGGGTCAAAGGACACTGTTGAGAGCACAACTAGAGATGCATTTGAGAAAGTGTTTATGAGCTTGCCTATCTATTAAGACAACAAGTTATTCATAGACAAATATATCAAGATTAAATGGCTGGACATCAATGATACATTATCAAGCACATTTGAGGAAAATATGGAAGACCGCAGGGTCTATGTAAACTTTAACAAGTCTGGCTTGTACGAGATTGCATGGAGGTATCCCATGTTTCCATGTGTGGACACGATCCAATGGATTGTCTCACATGCTAATCTAGACACAATAGTTTTGAGAAGTGTTAGTGGAACACAACATGATACCTTCAGGGCGAAGGACTTTCATGAGATGTATCACTTTCCATAGCCAGTGATCACAATGGATGCACCCTTCACCAGATCCAACAATAGTGAAAACTGAAGATATACCTTGAAGAGCTAGGTGAAAGAACCATACAAGTTTAGGACAATAGTGTTGGCTTGTATGGGCCTGAACCAGGTTCAGAGGTGATTTAGCCAAGCAAATCCTGGTACTACTAGCCCTTTTGGCAACATTTTGCGGAGCGTGGACTAAGGTCTCACCCGAAGTAGTATGGGAGAGTTCTAGAACTAGGTTTCCGCACCCTGGGGATGTTTGATGGGCTTCTGGAGGTTCGCAGTCCGACCCATCGATATATGCACTTGCTAGTCCTTTGCAACCCGTGTTGTTGTTTTCGTGCAGCCCTACTCGAGGCATGACCCATATAATACCCATGTTCCTTGCTAATTAACTGATTACTTAACTTGTGTGTGTAAGATTTATGGTTATTACAACATATTTAGCAATCATATCAATGCGCGCGATAAATAAACCAATATAAACATAAAGAAGATAATGCACGGTAAATACACAGAAATAAGAATCAACTCCTCTTTATTAATCTTCAATCCCAATTACAGACTCGACACTGCCCTGCGCACTCAGCTACTAGGGTCCGCGCACTCAGTTGTAGACTCTACTATGCCTTTGCACACTCAACTGCAAAGCCTCTTCCTACCACTACAACCCAAGACACTTAGAACCCTACTCTAAGCTGGGACCATTCCTTCGCTACTCACTCTATCATCTACTATCTTTTCAACTTAGAGCCTCACTCTATTTATACAATCCCATGGTCCGCGGACCATGGGTAGGCCGACATGACTTTACATTACATTACATTACTTTAGGGCGGACAACCCTATGACTTAACGTCTACTTCGTGCTCTGTGCCCGTAATTCATGGAGTCTTACAAAACCTTTGACCAACACTTGGCCTTTGAGCCCCGAAACATGTTGTGGGGGGATGCCATGCCCAACAGGCCCCCAACACAATCATCGTGACTCGTCCCAAGTCACTCTACCGGTGCGGTGATCTTGGCACGAAGCCCCTCCAATTGTTCTGTACTGCTCGGAGGTCCGTGGCACACTGTTCTGTTGTTTGCTAGACCTACTACATGCTTTCTTCTATTGCTTCTTTGTGAGGCTCTGCTATTTGTCTTAGTGCATATAGTCCCTACATCTGCGCGAGCTTTCCCTCAATCTCTGCCGTAATGGTGAAGGCCTCATCAATCCAAGGCTGGACGCGTGCTTTGGGAAGGGCTTCTTTCTATCTTGCAGCATCCACCTGCTCCTTCAGTGCCCTTGCCTACTGCATCTTAGCCAGCCGTTGGGTGAGGATGACTGTCTGCGCCATTCCCCTGACACTGTCATACTATTATTGCAGTTTTTTCACCTCTGTGTCTAGGCACTGTATGTTGCAGTCCTCCTACAAGGATGTGAGGACATCGAATGCTTGGTCAAACATACCAGTGTAGTTTTGCACTGCCCTTCCAATTTCTTCCAATCCTGTCTGAATCGTGCTAACACGTTGTTCTTTAACTTCTGGAGAAGTGGAAGGTTGCGCCTTCATCTATAGCTAAACAATCTAGAGGTTTAGCTCTAGCTACACTCGTGTTGTTTCCTTGCACATGCTTCAAACTCCACTTTCCAGATAGTGGATCCGCATCTCAGTTGGTAGGTCTGTGGCGATGGATAATTCTGGAACGCACTAGCACACTTCATCCACTGTTTGCGTGATCTGCCGATTCTGTGCCACTAGCTCATCACGCTGCAGGCTGAGTTGTTCAATGTTGATCTTTTGCTCACTTAATACCTGGATTGTGCAGCCTTCCTGAGCACGTAACTCTAATTTTATGTCATCCTGCAACTGGTATAATGTGTCCCATGGAAGGGCAGCCAAATTCAGGCCAAGTCCCTTGATCCGGCCCATCGCAGCTCTGTCCTCCTCGCTCTCTACTGTTAGAACTCATTTTGGTAGCACTATGGTGTTGGCCATTTTTTCATGCAGTAGCTTCTCCACTGCTGATGTACCTACGGCACTATAGGAAACTATTGTTCCTTCCTGTGGGGGCCGCACCTGACGCTCCTGCAGCTGCGCCCTTAGGGCCCCCAACACATTTTGTTGCTCTATCATAGCTTCCTGGAGTGCTTCCCTGGTGACCTCGCGAACTATGTTGCCAATGTCTTAGAGGTCACCCTCTGTCAATGTAATTGGTTTGATGTCCAGTTTGGAAGCCTTGGCCTTCTTTCTTGGGCCTGATCTTTCCGTAATGCACGACTGTTTTAGCTGTGTAGATGTTGTGCTTGGGTCCGCACCTTCTGCTGTGTCCTCTTCTCCTTGTCCTGTGGACAAGTTCGGGCCCCTTCCTCCTATGTCATGGTGGCCCCTATTGCGTCTACTACTGCTGCTTTGTTGGCAGCCTTTTTTTTCTCTGTGGCTGCCTTCGCTGCCTCGTGGGCAGCCCTTACCTCTATGGTCAACTGTTCATTGCGCTTCTATTGGGCCAACTAGGTGATATGCAGCTTGGTGGCATCCTTCTGCTTTTGTGCCATTGTTCTATCCTACACCACCAGATATGGGGTGCACCACTCAGGAGGCCATGATTCGAGCATAGAGAAGGTGGCATCATCAATTGCGATGAAAGTGTTAGTTCTAGTCTTCGTAGCCTGTCACCAGGGATCAAAATGAGCTATTACTATGTCTGGTTCGTTAGATTTTTGCACATGATATTCAGCACAAAACATGTCACATATGTGTCCATCAGAAGAAGCTCAGAAAAATATTTCCAATGGTATATCACACTCCCATAATTGGTTTCTGGATCAGAAGATATGATCAAAATGAATGAGTGATTCTTGGTTATGCATGTTTTGAGGTCAGTTGCTGCAAACGATGACAAGTTTAGTACAAGATCAGTTTCTAAAATAATGGTAAGGAATTTTTCAAAATTGAAAGGGGTATTTTTCCATCACATAACAAATAACAAAAACCTCCTTCAGTTTATGCACAAGTGCTACTATGTGGGAGATATACAGTGATATTTGGAGCCTACATTAAAACAAAGCAAAATTTTCATATTTTTATTGCTTTAGTCATTTTAGTGTGGTGCAATTTTACAACAGATGGAAAGTAATTTTAAAACTCCCAAGGTGGTTTTTGTTAATAACGAGCCATATAACAAAAACCTCTTTTAGTTTATTCACAGGTGTCATGAATTAGGATATGTGACTAGATCTTTACAGCTCATTTTCACAAATTTAAATTTTTAATGATTTTCTGTTTTACAGATGATTTTGTGGCATAGATTACGAGCAACTGGAAATGAATTTCCAAAATTTGAGAGAGGTTTTTCTCCAGCATGACCTTATCTACAAAAAAATTTCAGTTTTGCAACAGGTGCTATGGTTTAGGAGATATGAGTTCATATTCAACACCTATTTTCATAAATTTGGCCCAAGTTTAATGTAATTGATTCTATTTTGAAGAAAATGGTTGAGCTCAATTCCCTTAGTACAAGGATGAGCAAATGTATATATTTTATGAATTTCATAGTGTAGGGGTTGGACTTTGGCAGAAGGTTGGACTTTTGTGAAATCTTTGAGTAGCATTGTACATTCATCTTTGCAGTTAGGCAAAGGAATAGACCAGGGTTTGCAGCATTTTGTGGGATTCTTGTGGCAAGTTGATTTGGTATTGTTTCTTTTTCTGTAATTCAAGTTTATATGTTTTTATGTATGCTATTATCTCTCTCTTTTCAGCTGAACTAAACAAATCAAGGATAAAGGTAGAAATCATTGAAGTTGTGGTGCTCTACCTAGGGTTTGTTTAGTTATTTATGTTTTCTATTGTTTGAAGAGGATCCCTAAGAGTCTCATGCCCTCTCCAACTCCTCACCAGTCTTAAGACTTTCCATCTCATTCAATTCAAAGTAATAAATCATTTTCCTACCTCACCCCATAGAAACCTCTGCAAAACTGAGTCCATTCCCCAGATCCAAATCTGCCTTTCACATTTGAGCCAACAAACCATCATAAAACTCAATCAAACCCTTTGAGCATATACCTAGCCTAAAATTAGTCTTTACATCAGTCATCTCAAGCTTCATTTGATATATTTTACTGATATTGACAAGGAGAGACCCCTCTCCCGACCTGGTAGGTCTAGATAGGAGGTTAAGCATGGTTTGATGTTACCCTAGATTCTTCCTTTCTCAGCCTGAGGTAGATTTAGGCCCTAACAGAAAGGAAGCTTGGTCCAGTTCTGCGCCAGATCCTTACATGCCTTGATATACACATTGTGCATATCCACCTTGAAGTCTGCAAAGCTCAAGAGACTGTTGTACAATGTGGGGGATAGGCACGGCCTCCTATTAATCCACATCCAGACACTTGCCTCCATGACCACCTAGAATATCTTAGTCTCGTGAATCCGCGTGGCATCCTTCATAGCCTAGAGTGATGCATATTTTGCAGCCTCTGGCAAGTCCTGTTCAATATGAGGGAACTGACTATCCTCAAGCAGTTCCCTTGTCACCAATAAAATAGACAAGAGCAACCACGTGTAGTGGAAGGTCTTTCCCTACTCTTGAGCTTCCACGTCTGAATTTCACGTCCGACAGTGTATTTTCCAGAAATCTCTGTGTAATGAAATTTTCTTCGATTTTTGGGTTTTGCCTATGAGAAGGCCCCGAAACCTCTATAACTACTCTTGATCATCATGCCACACTGCAAGCAAGCGTTTTTACAGGTAATGATGCATTTAGAAGCCACAGAGCAGCAGAGCTAGATGGCCAATCGAATAAACAAGGAGCAGGGAAGCCGCAGAGGCACAGAGAGATGATGATATGCATAGAAATGGCTTAGGAAGCCGAAAAGTTGAAAAAATACCTTAAAGGAGCCAGAGAGCACGATTGAAGAGGGGTGAGCAAAGGCAGAAGCAAGGGAGCGAAAAGCTACTGCGCAAATCAGCTGAGGGAGTCTTTGGGGTCACTTGGAGGTCAAGTGAGAAGCCAGAGAATTGAAAGTTGCAGAGAGCCAAAGAAGCCAGAGCTAGAGCTAGAGCCAGAGCTAGAGCCAAGAGCCAGAGCCAGGAGCCAGAGCCAAGAGCCAGAGCTAGAGCCAAAGCCAGAGACAGAGCCTAGAGCCAGAAAGCCAAGAGCTTTAGAGCTAGGGGATAAGATGGTGTTTTGAACCCATTGTGTTCTGTGTAAACCAATGGAATTGAGCATGGAACTTGTAAAAGAAATTATACCATAATCCCAAAGAGCCCAGTCGAGTTGACTAGAGCTCAAGGAGATGTAGCCCAAGAGTTTTGGGTGAACTCCATATTAAACTTGTTGTCTTATGTGTAATGCTCATTTTCTGCATTGTTTCATTGTTATATGTTTTATATCAGTTTAAGCAAATCAATTTACAACACATAAACAGTTTAAAACGTCCATGAGCATACACCTATTTTCAAGCATATTTAATTCTGCATTGGTTAATCATTTGTGACTTGGGAATATTTAAGCTTTGGAAGTGGGAGAGGTTCTTGTAAGTTAGACAAGAAGCCTAAGTGCCCAATTTTTAGATCAGGTGGTATTAGAGCTTGAGGTTTGATTAACCACACCTTCAAAGAAGGTTACATTAGAATGCTTTATTGAAAGAGCAAAGATTACTTGACTGAAAGGTGTTTAAATAGTCAAAGGTTGATTGTATGCTTGTTTGCAGACTGACTCTTGTTTGAGTTTGCAGAGTGTTAGGTTCCTATACCAATAGGTTTCATTTTTCATGATTGACTATGGAAGTGCCAAATATGTTCATCCTTGCATGCTACAGAGGTTCCATATTTTGTATACAGACAAAGAAAATTAAAAGATGTAAAGAGGGTATGCCTTAAAAGAATAATCAAAAGGCTAGAAAATGAATTGGTAAAAAAAAATAGCAAAAATGAACCCCAAACCAAAAGACCAAGAAAGTGGCCAATCAAAATACCACTGATATCTTATTTTGCAAGTTCACAAGGTGAAGACACTTCTGCTTATCACACTTGATGGATGGCCCAACAGTTCAATCTGGACCATTCCATATTTAAATTTGTTGTTGTAGAATAAAGAATGAATATTTGTCCAAACAGTTCAAGCTTGGCAGATGAGTAGATAGGTAGAGAAATTTAGGAGCCCAACTGCTTAATCTGGACCCTTGGAAGAGATAAGGGTACATTTAGATAGGAGGGCAGTCAAAAGAAAAGAAGATAATCAGGGTTTGCCAGTTCAAGTGCACCCAATCCAAAGGAAGAAAAAATGCTAGGTGTACTAGGCTTGGTAGGCAGTTTGAGGTTGCAGAAGCAAGGTTATAATTACTTTTTGTCTTTTCATGAAGGATTATCTCATCAATGACACTGGTACCATGGCAGTTATTTGGTTGCATGACTTTGGAAGCATGACTAATTCCCCTTCATTCCCCCAAAGATCGCTTACTAACATCCCCTCAAGGACCTTGGGATTTGCCCAAAAAAGTCCAGTTTCACTCCATTTTATGTGAAATGCCAAGTTGACATCTGAGTTGACTTAGTGAAAAGAAGCCACATTTCTTGTGTAAAATGATCATTCCACAATCCTTTCACTTCCCTATGCCTAAAGTTTTCATTCTATAAACTTAGCATTCATCCATTCATTTTCAATCCATAAACTCATATTAAACTCTAACTCTATTATTTAGCTCCCTTAGTCATTCACCCATCCCTATTACACAAAAAACTATATAAAAAAAAAAACCCAAAAATATAGATATCCCCACCCCTTGGCACTATAGCCATACAATACAAAGTAGGGGAATACTAGGTCCATTTGGGGCCTTAATATTAGCCCTTCTGCGTCCAAACACTTAGGATTAATCTAACATTTGGTTAGATTAATAGCTATGATGACCCCCACCCACACGCAAACCATACTATATAAACCCCACCCATGCATTTTGTTTGGGTTTCATTTAAAGTTTGATTAAACGAAAAACCATAAATTGGCGCTAAACACATAAACCCATAACCAAAGTTCTTAACCCGCCCGAGACCTTTGAAAAATTAAGGTTTATCGTACACGCTTTTCTGCTAACGCCCGATCATATCGCCCTCCCATCCACCGTCAGATTTCCCTCTGTAGATCCGACAGTCCTGATGCATATCGGACATGCCCTGACGACAGTACGTTAGTACCCGATGGTCGACGGTTTCACCGTCGTACACAGGGACACCTGTCACCCTCTTACTGCATCGGGCCACCTCTGACAGTTACCGCCCCCATACCAAAGGCGGTCCGATGGAAACTGCTTACCGCTCTGTCCTGCGGCCTGCGTCACCGCGTGATGTTGCAGCCACGTCAGTCGCCCCTGCCCTGCACCTGCGCCTCATCATCCGCTGACGTCACCACCCCACCACCGTGTCAAGTGCCACATCATCATACACGTCAGCTGCCACGTCATCCTCTGTACCCGCTACACGACAAAAAATACGTCATGATGATGTCATCCCCGAAAAGCGCCAAAAGCACTAAAATGTCCAAAATTTGTTAAAAAGTCGTGAAAATGACTATTTTGGATATTTTCTATTTGCTCATCCACAAACAACGTGCATGCGACTTCCACGTCCACCCACCTCTAGAAGCTGCACAGTCCACCAACCTGTGAACTCGACTCCATAGCTCGACTCTGCAGCTCAAAGCACCCCTGCTAACTATCCTGGGTGCCATTAAAGACAGGTATTTACCCATTTTCTTGCCTGAAACCCTGTTTTTACAATAAATCTCTATTAAAATCACCGAAAGCACCTGTAATTCACATCCAAAATTGCTTTTACCTATCACTCAAACATCCTGTATGCACTGTCCGAGTTGTTGCTTCAAAGCAAGCCTGCAAATTTAAGCCCATCCCCTCGGCAATTGGCCATGAGAATACGTTTTGCGCCCATGTTCACCAGCAGAGACCCCTAAGCTACCCAAGCCTTGAACTAAAGTTGTCAAGCACCCTGTGTTTTCTATTTTCTCCTCTTTTCTAAAGGGAATTCCTCAATTCCCACCCCCTTCGACAAAATTTCACTCCTTCGGTCGAATCCAAGCCAATTTCCATTGTGTTCTACTCACAAAGCTTGCAATTCAACCAATTCATGCAAATAACCTTGCTAGAGTCTGCAAAAATTTATCCAAACCATAAATCTTATACATTAAAATCAGTTTGATACAAAAATCAAGTTCTATACTTCTGATAAAAGCTTTAGAGCTTGAAGTGTTATTTTCTGTTGCTGCTTACACCTGTATTGTAATCAAAACACAAACAGTATAAACATGGAGGCTCCAGTGGCTCTCAACATAGCACCATTGAATGCACCACACATGGATTTAGAGTGGCTACATTTGGCAGACAGAGACTTCCAGATCAAGGACATGATGGGCCTCAGGTCTCACCTTAAAAATGTGTGTCACTTCAGAAAATATCACAGGAATAACACTGATATCCTGGGAATCTGGCAATCTAGTATGCCCATTTACTACCGCCCATCAGTCAATGTGCTTCCTGACTTCATTCATCTGTGTCATTCAAACTATGACCCCACTCAAAGATCAATCCTCACTCCAGATGGGTCTGTGTTTTTCTATATCACACCTCAATCTATAAACGAAATGCTTAACTTTGAGCCACCTCAACCTCTGGTTCCTCTTACAATGAAGCACTTTCTTGATAAGCATGCAAAGCTTTCTAGTTCAGAAATATCAAGGGTAGGTCAGTTATGTATGGAACCATAGTGCTAGGCCGATCATCCTCCACCCTACCATCAGGTCTCATTCAATGAAACAGGTAGACTCCTGGTAGATATGATTTCCTACATTCTAGGATGCAAGACAGGAAAATTTGTGGATGAGACTGTGTTTCTATTATTAACTATGTTCACTCCAGGACAACCCCCTGCTGTCATGTATGACTATGTCACCTTCATAGCAAACAAAATACATGAGCAATTCATGATGATGGAGAGAGAAAGAGTGTTCAAGTATACTTCCTATATTTACCATCTGCTGCTGTACTATCACCCTGATAGTTTCAAAGTTCCTCTCAAAATACTGGACTCAAAAGGAGAAAGAAGATCTGTTATCTTCTGGACCTCATTTTTCCATGAAGTCCACTACTCTTCCTACACATATTGTGAGTTTGTTGACATGTTTATCTACCCAGCCACTTGCCTATTGATGATGACTCCTCCTGGTAGACTCACTGCTGAAATGCAAAGAATCCTGCATCTTTCAAAGGGCTACAGCATTGGTGATTGGTACTTCTACCAAAACCACACAGTGATCGGAATTTATGGGTGTGAGTTGCCTCCCTATAAACTACCAAGATATGTCCCCATGAGACTTTTTGCCTTAGAATATTTCAGGCAGTTCAGTAGTGCCGATTTTACTCATTTTCATGGGAAAAACAAGAAAGCACAACTTAAGATCAAACATCAATTGGGTCCCTTTGTTTTCAATAAAAGGGAAGAAGCCTGGAAGGATGCAGACAATATGCTAAGGGAAGAGCTCATGTTGAAACAAAGCTTCTTTTGGGCACCATATGACCCTGAACACTTCATAAGCCTTAGAAGAATTAAACACAGGCTTTCAGGATATGTGCACAGGCCTTTGTTGACACCTAATCCTCAGTGATTGGGGGAATTGAATGTGAACAGTCATCGAGAAGATGAACTAAACAATCACATTCATGTATATAATAGATAGCTGGCTAAATGAATAAATGAATTAGTTTTCTGGAGTTACTCCTGGCCTGACATGGTATCAGAGCACAGGTCCCAGGTTCTTTTTTAACCTTGCTTTGTAACTCCTGTCCACTGCCTGCCTTCTGCTCCTCTGTCCCACACCTGAAGGAAACGCCTGCCTGAAGGAAAGGGTAACGCCTGCCTGAAGGAAATGGTAACACCTGCCTGAAGGAAATGGTAACGCTACAACAACGCAGTCTGTTTGAAACTCCTGCCCGTTCCTGTGCATTGCTCGCAGATTACATTGGGAGCAACTGTTAGTCGTTGCTGTTAAAGGTAACGAATTACAGTTTCATTAAATTTTGAAACTAGTTAAAAACAGGCTTGTAAAAATCTGTTACTAGCTACTGTTGTACGATGGACGACAGTCTTATCAGAACACTACTTTGATTATCCGATCCTCTATTGAAGTTGCAGCCTATAGCTTTGGTGAATGAATATGTGTTCGGCCACCCAAAACTTCTTGCCCTTTTCAAACCCAATTCTATGAGATGCTCGGCTTCAGTATCCTTGACAGAACCTTTGCTTTCAGTTGTAGTAGTTGAGGAGTTCATATCTATCATCGCTACTGTTTTCTCTATTAAACCAAATTCTTCGTCAATATCTAAATGGAGAGGTGTACCACTTTCGTCCTCAGATCCATTGTCAGTCTCCCATTGAGAGCCCAAACTTGGGTGCTATGTGGGGCCGAGTGGCACCTCCCGCCCTCATGAATAAACAAATTATTTGATTGCTTTCTGTGGGAGAAACAAAACAGATATTTGGAGGCATGTCTAGGTTCTGGTGTGAAACCATGTATTCGTCTTTAAGCACAAGATCTTTGAACCTTGGATGTTTTGAACCTGCTACATGTTGCCAAGTGAAGAAACGCATCGCTTACTGTTAGTTGATTAACTTGATTGCATGGTTATTGGAATACTGAACTTGAACTGAACTGAATATTGTGTATGAAGTCCCGGCCTATTTCGACAGTGTTTTTTTTTAATCTTTTGGGATAGGTAAGAGCAGAGCGGAGTAGAGCTAAAGGGGCTTAAAAACTGCCTCCGATGCAAATCTCGGTGGTATAAGAATTTTAAAAGAAAACGGTGGTGTTTGATATCAAAATTGGTATTGCTGGTAGAAACGTCTTTTTTAAATCAGTTATGGTATGCTATGAGAATACTCAGTTTGGTACATGTTAAATGCGCAGTTTGAAAAGCTAGTGATTGAAACGCTGTACATGTTAAATGCGCAGTTTCATTTATATAAACTTTGAAAACTATAAAGAGATATATTTAAATGGTATAGCAGCAGAAGTTTCTCATACTGAGGATAGCAGCAGAAAATTTGACCATATAGCAGCAGTTTATTTTTTTTCATAAGAGATTTTTTGCCATCAGAAGTATTAGTCTATCAGCAAAAAATTTTTTTTCAGCAGAAGTAATCTTTTAACAGAATGCATTCAATCATCTCTATGATAGGGATAGTTCTCACTGGAAAGGAGAACTATCCTGACTGGTCCCGGATGGTAAAACACACCCTCATCTTCAATGAGTTGTGGAAAGGAGTGTGTGTCGGAGAAGGAGACA
>APFE030215620.1:0-21800 GCA_000404065.3 Pinus taeda
TTTATCTCAGCAAAACAGTAAATGCAATTTACTGTGGATGGTAAGTTCTTTGGTGAAGTTTTTAATTTTGTTCCAGCGGAAGTATGGGCATGGATAAAAGCCAATAAGACCATTAAATTTTTACTGTCTTCTTTTACGGAAATATGGAGACGCTAGTACTTTTCCCGCGTTGTCATATAAAAAAAATGTAATGTTTTCATTTGTTTTAAGTGAGAGCAATGGAGAAATATGCACAGCAGTGCGAAACAAAGAGAGAAGGGAAAAACGCAGCAGCGCATATGATAATATACACAGCAGTGTAAAAGAGAGTGTAATTGTAAAAAAGAATGCACAGCAGTGCAGGAGAAGCAGTGAAGTGAATGAAGAAAACCAGGGGGTAGTTTATTTCAAAACCATGAATTGTTTCACACAGCAGTGAAAAGGTAAATCTGTAAATCCCTGTAATCTTTGTTTTTCACACAGCAGTGAATGTAAATGAAATTTTTACACACAGTGGTGTAAAATTTCAAAGGAGACAGAGTAATTTCTTTGTAATGTTTTGGTGAATCCCTCTAAGTGAAAGAGGATGAATATGTCTCAGTGAATTCTTAGGTGAAAATAGAGTTATGGTTGAACGTTGTTTTTGGTAAATCCCTCTCAGTAAAGAGGATGAATATGTATTAGTGTTTTTATTTTAATGAATGGAAATCTTTTATGGTGGTGAAATACTCTGTTCTCAGCTATTTTTTTAAAAGGGTCCTCTGTGCAAAAATCCTGGAGCAAAGGTAACAGAGCATTGACTCTGTGTTCAGTTAATGTTTGGTTTTGGTATTTTCCCATTGCAAAAATATCCAACACTGGTATCAGAGCTAGTCCAGGCTCTTTGATGGTGACAGAGCAGGTTCATGCTCTTTGAAGTGTCAAAGAAGCTGAAGGAAAGACCCTTGTTGCAGCAGCAGTAAAGCTTCTTCAGCTGTGTGAAGTTTCAGCCAAAGGGATTCAAGTATTCCTCATATTTTTTTTGAGTTGCTGTTGAAGCATAGTTTAAAGTGCAAGGAATGGCCAGCTTCAGCACTAACATGGGTATGTTTAATACTCAGCTCCCACTATTAAATGGGAAAAACTATGACTATTGGACAATAGTTATGAGAGCCCTGTTTACCTCACAAGATTTATGGCAATTTGTTGAGGATGGTTTTGAAGAACTAATAGATGAAAATGAGTTTAACATATTAACTCAGGCAAAGAAAGATCTGCTGAAGAGCTATAAGAAGAAGGATGCTTTGGCCCTCTACTTCTTGTATCGAGCAGTGGATAAGAGTGTGTTTCTAAGGATATAAGCGGCTATGACATCCAAAGAAGCATGGGAAACTCTCAAGATAGCCTATCAAGGCATGGAGAAAGTAAAGACAGTAAAACCTCAGTTCATTGAGGAGGAAGCTTGTGATGAAAACTTAGAGAAAACAGTGAATGATAAAAACTGTTTGTCTCATGATGATGATGATGAGGAGATGGCTGAAATACATCCCCAAATAGTAGCACCAACACAAGGGCAGCAAGAGACACCCTTGAGGAGAAATGAATGTGCTTCTCCAAGCACACCACAAAAAGCAACAAATGAAGGTACGAATTCTTTGTTTGCTTTATCTAGTCATGTTGATGACCTTGTTCATTTAAAAAATGCAGTTGAAGATAGGAAATGGACAAAACCCATGAATGGGAGAAAGGAATTGAAGTTCCTTGAAGATCTGTTTAAAGAATATGGAGTTCGATATGTAACTCTTGCCAAGATGGCTAAGATGGGCTTTACTGCCAACACCCTTGTCAATATGACAGAGGAAGAGATTGAAGATTTGATGATGACCCTGGTAGAACTCTATCAGATGGATCTTCCCATAGGGAAGAGATTTGAAACTACATCTGCCATGAGAGCAGAGAAGGAGCAAGTTGTTGATATTCTGACCAAACCATTGGATCAGAAAAGTTTCGAATTTTTGATGAAATGTCTGGGTATGACTAATAGCCCAGCAGTTGAGCTCCCCAGCTGATCTAAATTTGTTTTGAGAAGAGTCTGCCAAAAGAAGACAAGCACACATTAAAGGGGAGCTTGTAATTTTTGTTGCTGAACTGTCTTAACAGTCACTCTTTGATGAAGACCTTTTTTAAGGGAAAAATATGAAGTTAAATCTGCCATAACAGCAGAGAAGAAAAAGGGGCAGCGCTCAAATGTGAAGTGTAGCAACGCAATAAGAAAAGTATGCAAAGCATGGAGACCCACAGCAGTGGGAAGATAGAATATAAAACAACAGTTTTTAAATTTTTGTTATGCAGCCATGCATGAAATTTTTTTGTTGAGAATGTTTATTTTATGCACTGTAGTGCAAAGGTGAAGCAGCTTTGAGCTTGTGGAAGCAAAAGCCATGAAGCTGGTGCAAATGGGATCGGTATAAAAGGATCGCACAGTAGTGCAAAAACAATTTTTTTATTATGAATGATATGCAATGTAATGCAAAGCAAGGAGATCTGCACATCAGTGCGAAGGCAGAACAAAAGGCAAGAGATGAAAAATGAAATGGTTCGCAGCAGCGAATAAAATCCCAGAAGAGCACAATAGTGTGACAGGAAGAAAGACTTGTGGCAGCAAGTGAAAGTTTGGAATTCTTTTTACAGGTGCTTATAGTTTGATGAAATGAATGGGAATAAAATTTGTGAAAACTTAGAATTTTAAATGTAATGAAAAATTTCACACATGAGTGAATGTGAAATAAATTCTTATTTTACAGCAGTAAACCAAAGTAAGATTTTCCCAGCTTACAGCAGTAAATACAAAAGTTCTTAACACAGCAGCTTGTTGAGAAGAAAAAGAATTCGGAGCAACTTGCAAATGAAATATAAGTTTTTCCACAACAGTGTGAATTGGAATGCATAGCAGCCTGATGATGTTTGGTTGTTTGCTAGTGGGAAAGGAAAGGAATGCGCAACAGCGTAAATCTCATAATGTTTGTAGGTGAAGATATGCCAGTAATGTGAAACAAGTGAAAACTGCAGCAGCTTGAGCAGAGTAAATGAAACCAGAAGACTTTTACAGCAGTAAAAGTAAATTTTATTTTTCACACAGTAGTGAAAAAGAGTTATGTAAATTCTGTTTTGTTGGGAGATTGAAATGCATTGAAATGCAGTGCGAATGAGGATTTTACACAGCAGTGTAAAATTATTTGTAAAAGAGGCAGAGTAATATTTTTGCTGTTTTGGAACTGCATCTAAAACAGTATCTGGTTGTAATCCCTCTGTGAGGAAATGAAGTTTTGGTGGATCCCTCTGTTAAAGAGGAAGGTGCCTTTCAGCACAGTGTCTGATGAATCCCTCTGTCAAGAGGAAGATGCTTTTCAGCATAGACTGGTGAATCCCTCTGGTTTAGAGGAAGATGCTCTTCAGCATAATCTCTGGTGAATCCCTCTGTGTGAGGAAGACTCTTTCGTTGTTTGTGGAATTGCATCTGAAGCAGTGCTGATGAAATCCCTCTGTTAAGAGGAAGATGCTTTTCAGCATAGACAGTGGTGAATCCCTCTGTTAAGAGGAAGACTCTTTTCTGCAACAACAGCATGTCAAGGAGTTTCAATGAGAAGAATGTTAAGGAGCTTAGACCAAGAGCAGGCATAAGCGACGGGAATTGGTAAGCAATGGAGAAATTGTCTTACAACATTGTAGGACTCAGGAACAGGTAGCAGATATTCTAACAAAACCATTGGATCAGAAAAGCTTTGAATTTCTGAGGAAGTGTTTGGGTATGATTGAATGCCCAGCAGTTGAAATTAAAAGGGAGTGTTGAAAACGTAATTTCAACTGCACATCGGGTGAGCAGAGCAACAGCTTGCGATTTCAGCAATGAGCGACTTCAGCGATGAACATTTCGATGAAATGGCAGTGAGGGAGTTATAAAGTTTTTTGTTGTTGTTTGCGATGAGCGATCGCCGATATCGCATCGGCGTATCGCTATCGGCGTTTCAAGTGGAGCATGACTCTTTTATGAATGAGAAATCGCCGATAACCCGGACCCGATGATGGTATTAATTTATGTTGATAGATTATCGGGTCCACAATATTTTCGCAATCGGGGAAACCAAGGGTGCACAACTTTTGCATATATGTGTGCCATGCTATGAAGCCCGGACCCGATGGATTTCCAAAGCCAAATTGAATACTCGTTGAAGTACATGCCTGCAAAATAAATTCAACGTAAAGTAAAAATTACTTTACCGCAAGTTTTGCCAGTAAATCAGTAAATGTAAATTTACTGAGGGTTGGTAAGTTTTGGTGAAGTTTTTAATTTTATTATTTTTATTTCAGCGGGAGTATGGGCACAAGTAAAAGCCAGTAAGATCATTTAATTTTTATTGTTTCCTTTTATGGCAGCATGCCAAGTGAAAACGGATGTAAGTTTTTGTTACCATATATATATGTAATGTTTGTTTGTTGACAATGTAAGAAAAAGGAAAGGCATAGCAGTGCATTTGTAGAATGCATCAGCTCGTATGAAATATACACAACAGTGTAAATAAAATGTAATTGAAAAGAGAGAGGCACAGCATTGCGAAGTAAGAAAGGAGCATGTAGCAGCATGAATGTAATTTTCTAAAATTGAAGTCTGGTAAAAGAGATTTTTACACACAGCAGTGTAAAATCTCAAAAGGAGACAGAGTAATTTCTTTTGAAGTTCTTGGTAAATCCCTCTGAGTGAAAGAAGATGAATTTTGTATGAGTCTTTTATTAATAAATACAAAGTGTTTTTATGTGAGGAAAACTCTGTCCCTGCTCAGAAATTTTTTTATGTTTCCGCTGTGTTAAAATTCTTGTGGTGAAACAGAGCATTGTCTCTGTGTTCAGTTAATTTGTTTTTGGAATTTTAACAGAAAAATCCCCAATAATCATTCTCCTCTAATTTAATTTCTTTGTGTCCTCAGATCTCTTTCTCTAAGAGTTATGCCACAAATTCGTACATCTGCGTTAGGTGAATGATATTCGCTAGCTGGTTGCATTGAAAATATATATAAAGTTAATTATTCGATAACAACGCA
The DNA here is from genome assembly GCA_000404065.3 of Pinus taeda. Taxonomy (NCBI): domain Eukaryota; kingdom Viridiplantae; phylum Streptophyta; class Pinopsida; order Pinales; family Pinaceae; genus Pinus; species Pinus taeda. The sequence goes on from APFE030215620.1 coordinate 5,055, forward strand.
TTTACAAATAATGAATTATACCAACGTTAGATGTATGTATAGCTATCAATAACGCCACTCAATTCTGCAGGTATGTAATAAATTATAACAGCATTGTCATATAGTATATTTCAATAGCACATACATTGGATTCGCTGTCGTAAAACAATTATATTTGACCATGCAATAAGCCAAGGCAAAATCTCTGCTATGTGGCAATGAATTACTTTACCATGCAACTATATATGAGCCATTGTATCCGAGGCATATATATTAACCATTGTATCCAACGCAATGCCAATGCACACTCTCCCCAATAAATGCTATGTAGTACATTAAATAGTAAATTATACCCAATAAATGCAATCTGATACCAATTATATATGAACGCATTGCAACCACCCAAGGATTTGGTACCAATTCAATATTCTGCAAACATAATATATTAAAGTTGTCAATGCTATATTGTATGGTGATGCGTTATTTGTCTCTTTGTCTCCTCTCGTCACATCTTTGTCCATTCTGTCTATCCAACAATGCTGCCTATGATATATATCCAACACACTTGAAAACGAAGTAATGAGCGCAAATCTTGGTAGTTCCTCCAAATGTAATGAACGCTCAACATTCCTTTCACTATAATAATTCATGTAACACACAAAAATAACTATGGAAATAACATTTATGCATCCACTCCATCCCTGTCTCATAGCACTTGTCAAATGCATGTACTGTTACATTTTAAATCAATTGTTGGACATATGATTTTCTTAGGATTCATTTCAAGTCGAGCATATTGTTATATTAGACATATTTGTTGATTTGGCATTCATTATTTGAATCTACTATGAAATTCATATCAACCTTTGTTGGGATGGGGTCCCCTAAGGTCAATTTTTGGAGATTTGTATGAAGCTTTTACATGACAATAAGGCTGTGAAAGGGTTACAAGGACTGATAAACAGGTGTGATGGTGAGGAAAGTGCTTTTGAAGGGCACTGCATAGTCGAAAAGATAGGAAAACACAAGGCAAGGACAAAGGCTAGGACATGGCGTGAGATGAGGCTCACTCCGCAAATAGGAGAGTATGAAATGGTGCAGGTCATTTTGGATCTTGGATTGGATGTGAAGTTTTCCCTAAACAGATATGGGAAAGAACGGGGAGACCTAAGTTGTAGTGGTCTCTGATTCAATTAAGGATAGTCAATCAACAAAATATTATCCCTATGGGGAGATTGAATGGAGTAACAGTAGATATAGAAGGCGCTAGCACATTGGCCGACTTTGAAGTGATAGAAATTCTTGATGACAACAATCCATACCCCACACTCCTAGGAATTAATTGAGTTATCGACAATTTGAAGAAGTCGACTATGTCACTTGAGAGGAAATCGCTCTGCGTGGTATACCATTCGACCTAGTAGAAGGACCGCGTTATACTGAACTAGTCCGTGGTTATGAGAAAAGTCATGATGATTTCGATTAGATCTATAAGATAACATCGCGAGACCAAGATTGGGTTAATATGACTACCAATGGATGCATTTCATGGGACTGCGAAAGTCCCTGCACATCAGACTCAGATGAGGAATTGGAACATTGACAGAATAGGTTACACGAAGTATCTATGTTGTTTTGTAATATGATGACTAAATCATTGCATTGTGTATCATCGGAGGTAAGAAGTTTTCCTTAATATGATGGTCTAACAGATGTAGATAAATTTTTGGATGCATTTTAAAGGGAGGTACCAGAGAAGCATCAATTTCAAGCCTTGGATTTGGCGATGTGCGCTATGCCCGCAAGATGGTGGGGTACACATAAGTACAGTTTTGATGAATGTCGTGAGTATAGAAGAATTATGAGATTGTGGTTTGTTCACCCAAAAGTTTGGCTAACAAAGAAATATGATGGAAGAAATGATCCACACAATCATTTGGAAAAATGGACTAAGGTTTATGGAATGACACTATAACTGGAGTGGGTGCATGTTTTCTGTCACACTCTAGACATTATTACTTGGAAACAAATCTCCACCATGACACCGCGAAGTGGGATATTTTAAGAGAGGGATTTTTGGTGACATTCAGCTTTGAGGATGGGTTCGGATGCATCGATGAGGTGCTACAGTAGGTCAAGGTAGTGATCTTTAGAATACCACAAGATCCTTTGGAATTGATTCAACTAGATTGGAGTACCCAACTGCGCCATGCACTGGAGTGCTATAATGTGGCTGCTGAAGAAGAAGATGAGGATCCAAGGAACATTAATATCCCAGAGGCAAAAGGCCACCACGAAGTGGAGGGACCACAGATAGAGAATCCATATATCACCGTGCCACTAAAAACTAGACAAGTGAACATTGGCACGGAGGAGGAGCTGAAATTTACGAAGATTGGAGACTACCGGGATGATGCCCCAGTAGATAAGGTCGTTGAGTTACTCTGCGAGTATCGGGATTTGTTCCCTACAAATTTTTCAGACCTATATGGAATCATAGGGGACTTAGGTGTAATGAAGATTACCTTGAAGCCAGACGTGAAGCCAATTAAGCAGAGACCATATCGCCTCAACCCCAAGTATAAAGAGTTTGCTTAGAATTGGATAAGATGCTGGAAGCAGGTAGTATTGAACCAATGGAGGAGTCTGATTGGGTCAGCCCAACCATAGTCCAAGAAAAGAAGAAAAAGGGAGAGATACAAATTTGTGTATATCTCAGAAAACTTAACGATGCTTGCGTTCATGATTCTTTTCCAACACCATTCACAGATGAAGTAATGGATAATGTTGGAGGGCAGGAGGCCTATTCATTCATGATGGGTTCTCTGGATACCATCAAATTAAGATCACGTCAGAAGACAGGAATAAGACAACCTTTGCGATAGAATGGGGATGCTTCTAGCACACAGTGATGCCTTTTGGACTTAAGAATGCGTTAGTGATCTTCTCGCGTGTAGTCATCGCAACATTCAAAGAGTTCATTCACAAATTTATGGAGGTATATTTTGATGATTGGATAGTGTTTGGACTGGTAAAGTGCCATGTAGCTAGTTTGAGCTTGATGTTGGATACATGCCGAAGGTATTAGATCATGCTAAATTTGAAGAAATTCTTATTTTGTGTCCATTTTGGAATATTGTTGGCTCATGTGGTGTGAAAGCAAGGATTAATGGTGGACCCTACTAAGATCATGGTTATAGTCATTTTGGAGGCGCTAAGAAGTTTTAAACAGCTACACACAACACTGGGCCATACAGGATACTATCAGAAGTTCATTAAAAGTTATGCCCATATTACAGTGCCTATGGAGAAATTGGTGAAAAAGGATGCCACATTATGTTGGGATGAAAAATGTTAGCGGAGTCTGGATGTATTGAATGAGAAAATGGTCGCCACACCGATCCTACTCTTCCTGGATTGGAAGAAGGAATTTCATGTACATGTGGATGCTTCATGTATTGCACTAGGAGTAGTGCTGACACAAACCGGTGACGGAGAATTGGATCACCCTATAGCTTTTGTGAGTAAGAAGTTGTCTAAGGATGAAAATAATTACTTGATGATAGAGCATGAAGGTTTGGCTATGGTGTACGTGCTCCAGAAATTCAAATATTACCTGCTAGGTAGACATTTCAAGATGTACACAAAGCATTCTGCATTGAAATGTCTAGTTAATAAGCCTGTGTTGGGGGGGGGGGGAAGGGGATATGCAAATGGTTGTTGTTGTTTAAGGAGTATGATTTCAAGGTAATTATGAAGCCAAGGCAATTGAATGCAGGGTCATACCATCCGTCACACATTGAAATAGGAGAGGAGCCTACCAATTTAGAGGAAGGGATGCCTGACATGCAACTCTTCATGATGCATGTCGCGGATAATCACTTTATTGACATTATCCACTCCCTGACTACATGAATGGCTCTAGAGGGATACACCACTATGTGCCTAAGTTTGAATGAAATAGTACCCTCACTGAAGCTCATGGAGAAGTTGTGGGAGGCCATTATGCAGGAAAAGCAACAGGGTAGAAGATTTTGTGCATTGGGTTGTGGTGGCCAACATTGCATAAGGATTCTAAAGCATATTGTAGGGCACGTGACGCATGTCAGAGAATGGGTAGGCCATCGCGAAGGGATGAACTACCTCTGAACTCGTAGGTGTCATTGTAGCCATTTGAAAAATCGGCAATTAATTTTGTAGGACTGATTCAACCTCCAGGCAAGAAGATGGGTGTGTGATATATCATCGCCGCGACCGAATATTTGACCAGATAGGTGGAGGAACAGCCTGTGAAGGACTGTACACTGGCAACAACAACGAAATTTTTATTTGAATATGTGTTGACCAGGTTTGGTTTCCTAAAGGTGCTAATGAGTGATCACAGTACACATTTCCTGAATGAAATGATCAACGCACTGACATAAGAGTTCTAGGTTTATCATCAGAAGAGTAAGCCATATCATCCTCAGGCCAATGGAACAGTTGAAGCTTTTAATAAGACATTGGAGAATGCACTAACAAAGGCTTGCAATGCACAATGGAATGATGGGGACGTGCGCATACCAGTAGTGTTATAGGCTTATAGAACTACCTGTAAGAAGCTTACTGGTCAAACACCTTTTAGGTTGGTCTACGACATAGAAGATGTGATGCCTATGGAGTACATTGTGCCTAGTCTATGCATAGCAGCTTTCATAGGAATGGTGCACCATGGAGCCTTAGAAGAAAGGCTCGTGCAACGAATAGAGCTCAAGGAAGATAGATTTTTGGTTGGATTCCATCAGCAAGTTTAGAAGGAATGCAAAAAATCTTGGTATGATCGGCACATCAAACTATGCACCTTCAAGGTAAATGATTCGACTTTATTATATGACAATAAGTTTGATAAGTTTCCAGGAAAATTTCAGATGCACTGGCTGGGGCCATATGCTATCAAAGAGATTACAGATGGTGTAGTAGTTTAGCTCACGAAGTTTAATGGAGATCCATTTCTAGGGAGAGTAAATGGAAGACAATTGAAGCCATACACCAGGGATTCGGCCCAATGACTACATGACAGTAGCATAGTATTAATGCTCCAGGCTGCTGCAAGGAGGTGTGGGACTATAAAATACACTGCTCGGTTTGTAGAGCTGTGCGACAAAGGGTCTATGCAAAAAAGGGTGGTGGCATAGTACTAGAAGAAGCGTGGAGGGAGATGCACTATAGGGGGGGAGACCGTGCACCGCAGCTAGAAAGTAACTATTACAGTCACTATTCATGATTTGACTACCAAGAGACGGTTAAGCGGAGATGGGGGCAGCATTTAAGGCATTTAAGGCTGAATTTAAGAGTGAAATCTTTGGAAATCTGCTGCCAATTCAACATTATGGATGGATTTTGGGAGGAAAAGTAGAATTTGAATTTGAATTTGCCTATAAAATATGCATGGGCATCCAACAGGAAACATTTTTCATCCTTAGAATTTTTGTGTTGTGTTTTCTGGTGCGCATGAATTGCTAGTATTTTGAATCTTTAATCGCAAGCCTCGCAGTCAACAAGTTTCCTGAGTTAAATCAAAAAGTCATTACTAACATCATGCTAGGACCAGGTCCTGCTGAAACTGCTAGCAATAAAGGAACTATCACCTCTAAGGAAGCTGCTCCAGAGGTGATGAGCATGGAGGTTCCAGCTGCAGTGCCTACAACGCTGAGGTCGGCTAGGCCGAAGCCTACGTCGGTGAGAGAAGTCCCAAAACCTAAGAAGGACAAATAGAATAAGCCCATACCAGTGCGCGAGTCACCGAGGAAGCATGTCGCTACAGAGGCTCAGTGGAAAGAAAAACCGAGCACAATAGAGAAGGGGAAAGTGGTGGACTTGGAGGCCGAAGAGGGCACGGAGGACATAGACACCGAGGGGGTGGATCATATATGCAAATTTCCAGATTACATCCCTCTGTGCAAGGGGGAATTGAAGGTCCCTAAGGACCCATATGCGAGACAATTCCTCCTCAATACACCCCTGTTACCAGAGAACCTCACTTTTGAAGGTCTGTGCTTGGCACGGATTCCCCATCTCAAGCTGGAGGACTAGGATTTTGTGGACCACGAGAGGTTCCCCCACCTTGCTACAGACACATATATGAAGAGGGCATTTTATAAAGAATTAGGTGTCACTACATTGGAGCCCATGGAGTGGATTCACGGAGTGAACCAGTCGGGGTTACTGAACCTGTTGTGGGTGCCCCACTACCATCGCTCCAACATTAACTTGATTGTGATCAAGCATTTGTTGTGCCTAGTGCATGACGGATGCTTGTGGATGAGCATGCTGATCCCTATCACCGATATGTTTATCCATCAGATGACATTGTTGCCGCACTCACGGTTGAATCCAACCAAGGAGTTTACGGGAAAGACGAGTGAGCGTGACCTCACGGAGAAGATGAAGGACAAGTTCGAGATTGTGAAGAAGCTGCGCAGGTACTCTATTACCTCAATCACTGACCCTGCGGTAAAGGTTTCCACGTAGATCCTTGCTGGCAAGGTTATGAGAAAATTCTGCACGGATGAGGTTTCGATGCCAGTGGTTTCTTTGGCTGCACAGTGCGCGGAGGGTGTGTAGTTCAACTGGGCATGCTACCTGTGTAGTGAGTTCCTCGTGAACTACCGAGAGGCATAGATGAGAGAAACAAATTCCGCTATTTGTGGCTATTTCTCTCGATTATGCTCATCGCCTGGGATCTACTAGAGGACAGCCAGTTTCCTCCCGTGGAGAAATATTTATTGGAGGCTACAAAGTTTGCATTTCTCTAGGCCACAAAAGATGTTGTGTGGGTCACAGAGGCCAAAGTATTTTGGGTGCTGATGGAGGAGAGCATTCACATGGTCATCAAATAGAAGCTGCGGTTGTCACCAACCATGTTTGAACAACTATCCAAATACATGGAGTTCAAAGATGACTTCCATCGTGTATACATTTGGGTGCGGAAGGTTCGACAAAAAAATTGGTTCGACCTGCCCTACCTCGCTATAAATGATGCTTTTGAGGAGGTCATCAAGCGTTGGTCGATACATTGGCATTCTCCATATGATATGGCTACAGGGACTAGCAAGTCCATAGAGAAGAAGAAGTAAGCAACCAAACATAAGGTTCAACAGTTGGCTAAGATGTAGAGAAAAGAGGCTGAGGAGAAGGCCCGAGTGGAAGCGAAGCGAGCCACGAAGAATCAGGCTGAAAAGGAAGAGCCCGACTCCAAGCGGAGTGACAAGTCTCATTCGCCCCAAATGGAGGAGGAAGAGCAGTCAGAGTAGGGTGGCGATGGTCAAGAGAAGTAGAGCACTCCCTTCCGAGTGAAGCGGTATAGGGAACAAGAAAAGGAAGGGTCACGGAAGAAATCAAAAGCCACCATGTTATCATTGAACCTGATTACTTTGACAAACGGTGACCTAGATGAGATAGGCAATAAGGTGCGTGATATCACTACAAAACTGTTATGGCAGTCCAAGTAGTAGCAATAGCAGGTGTTGAGTACTATTCAGAAGGATTTGCGCGAGTTGCAGATTCAGGCGAACAGGATCTAGGTAGGCACAGGGTATATCATCGTTGCATCAAAAAGTTTAGCACCAGGAACCAATCAAGGAGCAGAGATGGTTTGGTCACTAGATCTTCGGGAAATCACACTTCTAGATGGAGCCTTAAGCATAGAGGTGGCTATTGACAAGGCTATTTTCGGTTCTCTAAAGAACATCAACCTCAACCTGGTTGTGCTCCCCAATGAGTTTCTTCACACGCTACAAGTAGATGTGATAGTAGAGTTTAAAGCTCGAGAGCAACACGCACCAAGACTTATAAGTGAATACGGAGTAAACAACGAACATATGTTCACTGAGAAGTCAGAGGTGCTAGAGGCATAGAAGAAAATTCAGGCGTAGAATGCCCAGCTTGCAGCCGCACTAGCAAAAACCTGCAGAAAAATACTTGAATTGCATATACCAAACGAAGCACCATTGGAGACGAAGATCAGAAAGTTGGCTGCAGGCATGCATGATGTGAGGACTAAAGCGGCTAGAGTTCAGTTTGATTTGAACTTGAAGATCATAGAGTTGGAGTTGAAGTCATAGCCTTCAACGCTACCAGAGGTAATGGAACAGCACAAAGCTGCTAGAAAGGATGGAATCATGATGGTGGATGTCATGTTGTTAGACTGCACCGAACTTTTTGAGTAGGCAATGGAAGTAGTCACAGCTCAGGAAGATCCCACCCTGCAAGCCTTGAACACAAAAGCTCGCGAACTCCAGAAAAAATATGATGAAGTAAGGGAAATGGTGTGCATCGTTTCTACAGTACAATGACTTGCCAAGATGCAGGGGACAAATCAGCTTCTTACACAGGTGGAAGTAGTGTAGAAGAAAGTGGCAGTCCTCAAGGTCAGATTGGGGCCTTGGTTGGATGAGGCCTACATCGTCTCTACCAACATTTAGGGGAAATTGGTAAATTTACAGAGTATGTAGTCGAAAATCAAGGAGGACAGTGCAGGACTGGAAACAGAGCAACTAGTGGAGCAGATCAAGCAGGTAGCCATGCAGAGTGTGGCTAAGGTAGCAGTGACACAAGTAGAGCTGGGGGATCTTCATAGTAAGATCTCCACGCTGACCGAGTGACTCGAGGATGAGTCATGATCTTTGTATTGGGGGCCTATTGGGATGGGGTCCCCTAGGGTCAATTTTGGGGAAAAAGCCAAAGTTTTTTTGTATAAAGATGTAAAGTCTCCACAAATTGTGGTCATGGAGCATGTAGATAGCTAAAGTGTCATAAAGGGTTTTACCCTTCTTTATGTAAGTTGAGTTAGCTTTTTGAGGATCTACCATGGTCCGTGGACCATGGGATTGTATAAATAGGCGTGTCTTAGGATGTTTAAGGAATGTAATCAAGTTTGGTCTATGGGATAAGTCTAAGGAGTTAGCGAACAAGGTAGGAGAAAGGCTCTGCAGCTATGTGCACAGAGACCTAGAGTAGAGTCCACAACTGAGTGCGCAGACCCCTGCAGCTGAGTGCGCAAGGAAGTCTTGAGTCTATAAGATTGAAATGATTATCGATAAATAAATTATTAAAGAAATCCTTGTGTTTCATCTATTTACTTCTGTTATGAATGAATGTGCTTTTATGCTATGATGAATGATGGGTGTATGAAATAATACTATATTGATGCACGACTTTGCACAATTTGTATTGTAACTATATGAATGCAATTGATGTTAACTGTTTATGCGAAGACTATCTTGTTGTATGTTGAAGTTATCGAACACTTGAGCTGATCTAAGTAATTACTGGGTTGTATGTAATCTTCGATGCACGTAAGTAGTGGATTCATCTATTTAGGGTCCGTAAAAGAAAGTCGTAGACCTTCGCGGAAATATAGAAGCTGATAAAAGGGAGTTACATCGATAAGCCTTAAAGGCTAGTCGATCTGCGTGAAGGTAGATTTAGGGCATAAAATGACATTACATTGATCCACTAATCTCTCGGTGTGGAAAGTTGGTTCTAGTATCCCCCCATACTGCTTCAGGTGAGACTTCAGTCTGCACTCCATGGATTGATGCCGAAAGGGCCAGTAGTGTAGGGATTTGTTTGGAGAAACTAACTCTGAACCTAGGCTAGGAGCCTCTAAGCCAACAACATTCCTTGGCTGATAAGATTTCTAACTCTCTGCTCCAAATTGATGGCTCTCTATGTATCTGCCAACCCCGCTAGACTAATGTAACTCATTTCTTTTTCATTCAATTAGTGTTGATCTGTTTGTTGCAGAAAGAGAGTTTTGTATTTAAAAAAAACCTTCTTCCTTTGTATTTATGAGTTTTCTTTACAATAGACCCCAATTGGAAGTTCTCATGTGATAAGATGGTCTAGCATGCCTAGAAATATTTCTTTTGTCTTATTTTTCTTCCTGATCCAAAGAGGCTTTTCACCACCATTGTCAATATATCCTTTCATATGGACACCCTATTCCTTAGTTCTCAAGTATAGAAAAATTTCACATTCTAATCAGAACAATAATTTTGTGTAAAATATCAGGGCCGCTCGATATGATAGAATAGGAATCACATCTTTATGTAACCACTTAATGAAAACTTATGTTTCTTCATTTCTTTCATCTAGTGTTTTTAACTGATGATGTAGCATGATATATTCACTTGTTCAGGCTTCATTGGTAATCAAAGCTGTTTTCTAGTATAAAAATATTTTAAAATTGTTTCAGGTATGCTACAATTTCGGTTACACATTTTCACTTTTTCCTCAAATTCATCCAAGTCCAAGTCCAAGGGGGTCTTGTTTCTGATCCTGATCCATTCCAATGATGAGTATCTTCAATATTGTTAAAAGGAAACATAAAACTCTCAATGAAACCAGGTAGCACCAGTTGGACCTCCAAAAAAAAATTCTTGCTATGAGTCAACTATGTAGTTCTAGCATAAGATCTTTCAATGAAAATGTGTGATTGTTTCTTCTTTAGTAACAGTCTAATTTTCTTCTTGAATATATTTTGCAGGAGTTTCTCATTCTTACTTTGAGAATTTTCTTTGGAACTAGAGTTCTTCAATACAACTCTTTCCTTTAACGAATTTAGTACTTTGATTAGGGTTTTCTTCAACACATGAATTTTTAGTGCTCACATATCTTGTTTCTCTTCTTACGAATTTTTAAGGCTACTCTCCCCCTTAGATACAATTTATCTAGCATAGGCATAGGATTATTCCTCTCTTTCTTCATGAGCATCTCCCCCTGAGATCATGATGAATTCATTTTGTCATTGAAATCAAAAGCCATTCATTTTCCTTCCTTTTCCAAACTTTAGTAGACCGCATTCTTTTGTGTGCATTCCCTTCATTGTTTGATCTGCTTGGAGTTTCTTCCATCTTTTGTTTTAAATCCTTTAGAGTATTTTTCAACATGCAATATTTGGATTTGTGGCCAATATTTCTACATACATAACATTTTTTGTTGCCAAGAAATGCAAGAAATGGTGTGCTCCTTCTTCAGTTCATACTTTTCTTTGCATACAGTTTGCATTCAAATTATTTATGACCAAATTCATTACACATATAATAATAGCCATATAAAGAGTTTATGTACCTGGTTGTTGATGTTCTCCTTTGTTTGCTTGTTGGATAGTATTTTCTTGTTTGCTACATGTTTTGCTGAATAGTCTTGATATTATTGTTCTTATAGTCTGTTGTTGTGTGTCAAGGTTCATGTCAATGGAAGCACCATAATATATTCTCTCCTTTGACATTTTCCAAATTTTCTCAATTCATCTCTAGGAGCAAATGATGTTCCTTTATATGATCATTTCTTTGCCTTATCTTTTGGTTCTTAATGTTGTTGCTTGTTTTTATTTGTTTCTTTACAAAACATGATGTTGTTGGACTATCCTTCTATAGGCCTTTTTAGAGATACTTCATTATCTTTTATGGTTGGCTTTGATCTACTACAATTTTCTTAGTTTTTCATAGAAACAACCTCCTCTTCTAGTTTCTTACAGAACATGTTCCTTTTATCTAACTCTCTTCCATCTGAAATAATTTCATACTCTAATATTTCACTCTATACCTCTTTCTCCTTTAGTTGATTTTTCATCACTTCTCCTCATCTCCTTGCTTCTTCAAGGTGTCTCTTCAACCTAACAATTTCTTCCTTTTATTCTTGTTCTCCCTCATCACATATTTGTACAACTTTCTTTAGGTCTCTTCTCTCATTTCTCAATATTTCTATTTCAACAAATTATAATTCAAGCCTAGCTTGATCTTCATCTATCTTTTCTTCATGAGAGTCAGGTACATCCACACATGAGGTTTCATTTGACTAGAAACTTTCCTTTTGACAAGGTTTTTTCTCCTTTCTCTTTCTCTTTTCTTTCTCTGCACTACTACTGCTAGCCTCTCCATGAATGAGCTACAATCTATTCCAGATTTATTTTGCACACATTAAATCTATGACTGTATCAATATCCTTATTATGAAGGTTGTTATACATAACACATTTTTCCTTAGCATTCCTTGTTGTTCTTTCAAATAGGGATAATCTTTGCGATAGCCATCACATACTAGTTTCCATACACCAGGTCCATAAGCTACCAGTTTAGAGTTTACCTTATCTGTCCATTCATGAAAGTTTGATGCACTCAACATAGGTACACTTTGATAGTCCATGATTCAACCAAATCTCCTTCAAGTTGTTAGGATTACACCAAAAGAACCGGCTCCAATACCAATTAATGAAAACTTGACTAAACCAAGAGTGGAGGTGAACCCGTTTAGTATATTTATGGACATTAAAATTCTTTTCCTTGATTTAATTAACTGAAACATTCCATGAGCAACATAACAAATAATGACCATCATATTGAATATGTGAACAAGTGATAAGCTAATTAAAACATCACATCAGCACATAATAAAAACACATATTGACACTAGATATACATGGAAACCCATAAAGGGAGAAAACCATGATTTTATTATTTTTGTGATGGAAAGGTAAGCTCGTATTCCTTATTACATCTAATTTTTTATAGACTCCAACCTACAGGAGGTTGATACCTCAATTTTATACAAGTTGCAACTGCAAGGAAGCTCCAACTCCCATATGTTTCCCGTAGGCTACAACCCACATGAGGCTCCTACCTCAACACAATCCACCCTGATATTTATCAAGCCACAACTTGAAAAGAAACTACAAATTCCTGATGCAAACAATAAATAACAATGTGCTAGTTTACTTGGTCATAAATTTCGCATATCTTCATCTTTATTTCTACTTATTCTTCCCTTCAAATCTGCTTCATATAAGCTTCAAATGTGTTAGATGACTAATGCATAATATCTCAATCATCTCTTCCAAATTCTCTGACTCTCTAACCCCATTTTTCTTCCAAAAACAACATCTTTTAAAAAGATAATTTGTTGGTTGTTTATATTACACATAATAATATGAAGTGAACAGGCTTGACTCTTTTCCTTACACTCATTCATTTCCAAACTCTTCATATTTTGAATATTATAAAATAAATAGGTGGTCCACCACATATTATTTGAGTCATCTATAATGATTAGGTGCAGCAATATCAACATAGTGCCAAAAACAACACTATACGACCACAACACATGCAAGCATTCTCTAATGTAAACAATATGCACACAACATATGAAAATAATTCAAACATATGTATGCAACATTCACTCTCCAAAGTCATGTATATGTTCAAATTCATTCTTTCTTCATGGGATTGGCTCAACCTCTTTGAGTCCTGTCTTGGTTTGTTGTCCTGGAATATTGCCTTTGCTATCATGGAGTCTTTCCCTTGTTGTCGTGGAGTCTTGCCTTTCCTATCATGGAGTATTTCCTTTCTTATCATGGAGTCTTGCCTTTTCATCACAACAATTCAACTTAACAACAAATTAGTGTCACCACAAATTCTTCATCAAAAAATCTCTGCAACATTATCTAAGCATCAAGCCATCAACATGCCATCAACATGCCAACATCAATGTTCTACCAAAACATCAAGGTATTTGCTTCTCCTTTATTCCTTGCTCCTGCATACCTTGTTGCTCCTTTGCTTGGTGATCCTTGTGTTTCTCCTTTGCTTGTTGCTCCTTTACCATCAATGACAATATTTCCAACATAGGATTTTCTTTGCAATCTACTATTTCACTCCTATCAACTCTCCCTCCTATAAGAAAAATAACATAGATAAAATTTGTCCTTTCAATACCTTAGAAAAAGACATTCATAACCTGAGGAATGAAGGTAATATCATTTTTCTTGGGGACTTTAATTCTATAATTGCTACCAACCAAGCTATTATGTTAAGTAACCAATCTAATCCTGACCCCTTGTGGCTTGATGAAGATGATGTCTTAGCTACTATATTTAAGTGAAACTTTGAAGACATAATCAAGAGCTTATTTGGCACCGAGCTCCTGAAGCTTTGTAGTTCCCATGACCAGATTATCTATAATTGTATTAGCAAGTGGCCTTCCTCTAGCCAGATGACCTGTTTACATGGGTTCGATAGTAGCATTGTGGACTATGTGATTTTAGACACCCATGTACTTAACCATATTACCAACTTTGAGCTTTTTAATGATTTTGAGCCTGACTCTGACCACAGGCTTTTATCTTTAACCCTCAATCTAGTTATGCATATCAACCACATGCAGGATACCAGTGAAATCCAAAGACACATTCATTTCAATAGGAGTGATATAGACCTTTTATTAAAGGCGTTAAATAGAGATTTATGTTTCGTGACTTATAATAACAATATTTATCAAATTAATCAAAATTTTACTATTACCCTTTCCAGTACCATTAACAAGTTCTCTACTGAGGTTTCATATAAGAAGATTAATAGAATTTCCAACCCTTGGTATGAAAAGGAAAATAAAAGTGCGAAGAAAACTATTCATGGCGCTCCTAACGAAAATGTAAATCTATGGAATATTAGTATATACAAAGTCATCATTAAAGAGAAGAAGCGGTCATATGTTAATAAGAGACAAGAGCATCTTCTTCACCTTTCTAAAATTGCCCCTAGAAAATTTTGGCAGAATGTGCTTGTTAATAAAGCTAAATATAGTAATTCGGTCCCCTTATAAAAGTGGGACATCTTTCTTAAGAATGTTTATGACTCCCTGGACACCATGGAAAACATCGTTAGTACTCCTATTAAGGAGGATATCTTTTCTCTTGAGGATGTGTTGACTCTGGGATTAATAAGCTCGCTAATGGGAAAGCTAAAGACAATGAAGGATACCAAGCTGAGATCTTAAAGTTGGGAAGATCTATCCTCATTCCTCATCTCCACAAGCTTCTCAATTTGGTTTTAAAGCATGGCTTCCCTAACCATTGGATGCAAAGCAGTTGTTCCCTCTAATTACAAGACCATTATGATTAGCCACATCTTAGCTAAGATTTATGGTCTCATTTTCGAAAAGAAGATTAGACATTGGCTTGAAATCCATGATAAAAGAGCTAAAGGGAAAGCTAGTTTTAGAAGATACCACTCAACTATCAACCATCTTGTCACTCTCAAGATCATTTCTGAGGAATGTTGCAATAGTAAAGTTGATCTATTTTGTTGCTTTGTGGACTTTAGAAAATCCTTTGACATTGTTCCATGGGATAAGCTTTGGAAAAGAATTGATGAGATCAAGATTCCTCTTGAATTGATGATTGTTGTGATTCACCTCTACGAGACTGTCGTTTTCAAGCTTAAAACCACCAAAGGGTGGTCTAAAGAGATTAAATGCAATATTGGGGTTAAGCAAGGGTGTCCCTTTTCCCCTACCCTTTTTGGTATTTACATCGATAAGCTAGAGGAGTGTTTGGAAATCACAGGGTGCAAAGGAACCGAACTTACTGGTATTATCATTACTCTTCTCCTCCATGCTGATGATATCGTTCTTCTTGTTAGAATCTATGAGGACCTGGAAAAGAAACTTAAGACTCTTCATGACTATTGCTCCAATATGGGTATGACAGTTAATACCAACAAGACTAAAATTATGATAATTAAATAATAAAAAAAATCACACATGGAAATTTTGTCTATGATAACAATTGCTTGGAACAAGTCTCTTCTTATAAATATTTGGGTATTGACATTCCTTATCAGCTCAACTAGAACTACAACATTGAGAAAACAATTATTGCAAGCTTGAAAGCTTATTATGTTCCTGAAAACAATTGTAAGGTTGTCGATCTTTGTATTTGGAGTAAAAAAAGGTTCCTCTTTGAGACCCTCATCACCCCTATTGTCCTATATGGTCGTGAAGTCTGGGGTTGCAGATATCTAGAGTCGTGGAGAAAGATTGAGATGATTTAAAAGCAATTCATAACCTACAATCTCAATACCAAGGGAAATACCCCCTATTCTATCCTCCTGATCCAAGTTACCCTCTCCCCTATTGAAAGAAGGGCTATGTTTAAATATCTAATGGATAAGAAGAAGCTTTACAACATGGAATCCAAGAGGCTTCCTAAAATTTCTTCTAACTTTAGTCAAAACCCCCACCTTCACTTCAAGCATGGGTGGCATAAGGATGCCCAATCTTGGCTGAACCATTAGGGGATAAATAAGGATCATCCTCAGAAGAAATGATAATGTGAAAGATACTATCACCTCCAAATTTAAGGATAATTTATGGGAGGATAAAGAGTTGGAGGGTAAAAGGAATCTAGGATATTATAAGGATGTGATCAACCCCACCCTTGAGAACTAGAATTATCTTTTTGTTTTGACTAACTTGAAGAGAAAGATGAACATCGCTAAGATTAGAACTAATTCTCATGAGGTTCGAGCTGAAACGAAGTAATCTACTCCCAAGACTCACTTGGATGATAGAATTTATCAAATTTGTAATACTAAGAGAGTGGAGGATGAAAATAACTTTCTTTTAGATTGTCTAACCCTCACTCACATCTACTCTAATTTCTCTAACATTTGTCACACTTCCATTCTTCTTGACTCATTAAGTAAGCCCAACTATAGTAATCTTGGTGCGCTTCTTTCCCTTATTTTCGAGCAAAGAAATAACATTTGAAATAATTACAATTAGATTCTTCTTCTTAAGGTCCGATAGACCACATTGGTCATAGTGGATGTTCTTCATCATCATCATCATCATCATCATCATCATCATCATCATCATCATCATCATCATCATCATCATCATCATCATCATCATCATCATCATCATCATCATCATCATCATCATCATCATC
>APFE030215625.1:0-72145 GCA_000404065.3 Pinus taeda
TTCTACAGAACCCCCTCCAAGTACTGAGGTCTTTTCCTTTGATTGGAACAGACTGACAGAACCTCATCTTCCTTCCTCCATCCCTTTCCAAATCATTGTCAAAGCTGGTGGTAGGGACATGCATCGCACACAGGTAGATGAAGGTTCTTCTGTTAGTATTTTATCCTCAACTGCTTGGAAAGCTTTGGGTTCCCCTCAGCTTGTGCCTATTACGCAGAATCTGAAAGCTTTTAACAGAACCATTAGTGAACCTTTAGGGATCCTTCCTAAGTTTTCTATTACCTTGGAAGGTAAAACTGTGTGTATTGATCTCATGGTAGTTCGAGGTCCCTTGGATTTCAATTTACTCCTTGGGCGAGACTATGTTTATGCAATGAAAGCTATCATATCGACACTCTTTCGCGTGATGTCTTTCCCTCACAATGGAAATATTGTGACTATAGACCATTTTGTTCCCTAGTCTTGTTTCAACGACCAGTAATATGACACCCCTAATTTTTCTTGATTCTAAAGTGGTATCTACCCCGCCACGGGTTAATTATGTGGCAACTGGTCTCATGTTTTCAGTTACTGATGTAAGTGAGCCTTTCACTATTTGCTCATCTTCCTTTGATTTATATCCGGTAATTGACATGGAAAACTCTATGGGATTTCTTGAACACAATGTTCTTATCCCTCTTGAGTCCCTTGACATGTGTTCCTTCTAGATAACTATTCTTCCCTCTGATGAAGACCTCTTGGAAGCCATGATCAAGGTGTGTCCATTGACATGTCTTTCTTCCAGTTGGAAGCCATAATCAGTGGTCACAAGGATAGTTTCTTCCTGTCTCAACCTCGTTAAAAAATGAAACTGGCTATCATGAGCATAGTTCCTTGTCTTGTGTCAAGCTCGTTAAAAAATGAAACAAGGAGTTTCAAGGAAAGTTCCTGTTACTGAGTCAACCTCGTTAAAAAATGAATCAGGTATGAGGACAATTCTTTTCCTGTGTCAACCTCATTAAAAAAAAAATTGATCAGTAGGTTATATAGGTAGATTGTAGAGAGTAGGAATTATGAGCATAGTTCCTTGTCTTGTGGCTACAATGACAATGATGATGATGATGATAGTGATTGTGATGATGACGATGCTAATGAATGACCTTGGCCAATCTTCCAAATTTTTAAATGTTTCCATTGTCATAATTATAATCATTATTTTTGGTGTTGTCAGCCTAGTCATCAACATATGATCATCATTATCATTGTCATAATAAAAAGAGATTTTATTTTATTAATTTCATTACAAATAGTTAAACACTATTGAAGTTTATTTTTTAAGATAATCATCACTGAAAGTTTGGTAAGGAAAATGTCACATAACCTTCCTCCAAGAGGACAAGGAGATATGAGATCTACATTGGAGGCTTTGGGCGATTTCCTTCCCTTGTTTCATCCATGTTTATCATTCTTAAGCCCTCACATAATTCAGAATTACTTAACAGAGAATTTCAATTTCTCAAGTTTGAACACACCAAAATTCGATTTTTCACCCCAGTTTTTCATAGCTGAACATCATGCATCATTAAGTGCATCCATGATGCTTCCTATGGGATGGGACCTATGTATGAGCACCTTGAGAAACATAAAGGCAACTTGTGTACCACGGCTTGGTTGTACCAACATATAATACAACAATTTTCATCTCAATTTGGCAATGATAGAATGGAAATTGAATTTTTCGCACTACTGACATTTGTCTTAGCATTCCCAACTAACAAATAGAACATCCTCACATGTTATCTAAAGAATAATGAGCAGAGGAGTTGAACTCAAAAATGCATTGAGCATAGAAGCAACTGAGAAATCAACTAAGAGTCTTCATATGGAACCAAGGAACTTTAAGGCATGCAATAGAATTGTTCTTAACATTACACTAGCATTTATCCATTTGTGTAGTTATAACATTAGGCTATGTCATATATGTAGTGCATACGTAAACTAGGGCCAACAAGTTTCTTATGATCCATGAAGCTACCAATGATCAGGTTTGAGGCATTAACATTTAGTTCCTGCTTGTCATGGTGTATAACATACCCCAACATCTTATAGTTAACCCATACACAAAATCTAAGGGTAGTTTGTGATTGAAAATAACGATTATTAGGGTTAGGGTTTTATATAATTAAGAAACTTTGTAAAATCCCTAGAGGTGAATTTTCACATTGTAGAAACAACTTTCCTTTCGTCACTAACTTACACGACCCTTACAATGCATATACACATCCTAATGGAGTACGTATGACTTCCAATAAACCATAAAAACCTAGATTAGATCACTTGAAATAAAATTTGTCCAAGTCTTACGAAAACCCAAAGGAATCAATCCCAACTTCCAAAGTTATTTATAGTGATGCCATGGCTTGACCTAGAATATGCATGTAAATTTATACATACAAAAGAAAGAAATTATTTTGCCACATTCTCATAACTGAACCTTGAGAACCGGGTTGACATAGTAACTTCCCCAGTTGACATAGTAATTTCTGAGTTAGTGGTATAGTTAAGTCTTCCTAGCTAAGTCGGGGACTTGACACTAGATGCAGTCAGTATTTAGTCAGGGATTTGGAGGATCGGTTCAGTTGGGACTTGTTTTAGAATAAGTAAATTGTTGCAAGTTGAACCAAAGGTCATGGAGAGTGATAAATATTGTTATATGTTGTAAAGAGAGGGGGTCATGCCGAAGGGGCACTCACATGAATATTGGCATTTTCAATTTGTAAAGAAAAGGGGTCATGTTGAAGGGCTCAAATTTTGGTGGTTGCACACTATAAAGAGGGGCGATCACGCTAGAGAGCAATCCTACCAAATTTTGGTGTTTATGCTTGTTTAATAATAAAGAAGGTTGTGATTTGTTTCATGCAAAAAAATGATGTTTGGTCTAATTGTTGAAGTATTAAGGAAGATGATGAATGTGGAAATATTGTACTTGGTTTTATAGTGTTGTTATGATATTCCTCTAACTCAAAAATATAGATTGTTAATAACAAGTATCGTATTATGAGATGTACTCCAGGTGAAGTAATTTTGTTCTAGTATTAAGCGGTTATAAATCATGCTAGTGTTGCACGCTCAATGATCAAAATGCACGAAATATGTCATGTAATTATGTGTAGCCTCTAGGGTCATGACAAGTGGGCAACAAAGCAGGCCAAACAATAGATATGCACAAAATTAATTACAATTTAACAATTTTTGCATGGGCTCATGTGCATGGACTAGCGACAAACTGTAATTTGGTGTTTTATGGGGCACATGCACACATAATAAAATTTGGTGCTTTCAAGGAATGCCTGTACATAATAAAATTTGGTGTTTCCACATCATGCCCACACAAAACAAAGAGGTAAGGAACATGGGAGCGTTGGGAAATAAGGAAAGACAAACAATGGATAGGCATAAGGAAAGTCACAACTTAAACTTTTTTTTGCGTGACCTCTTGCGAAAGAAAAAGCATCATCACCAAATTTGGTATTTCCACGATGCACCTACATGCAAAAAAAATGTTGTTTCCATGACACACCTCCACGAAACAATGAGGCAAGACACAAGGAAGTACTAGACAACAAGGCATGTTGAATGGAAAATAGGCACAAGGCTGGTTGAAACTTAGCATTTTTGGCATGCCCTCATGTGCATGACTAAGCAATGGAACAAAATTTGGAGTTTTATATCCCTACGCACACAAAAGAAAATCTGGTGTTTTCGAGGCACATGCACATGGGACAAAATTTGGTGTATACAAGGTACACTCACATAGAATGAAATTTGGTGTTTATATGATGTGCTCACACATAATGGAATTTTATGTTTGTAAGGTTCCCTCATACTGAATGAAATATAGTGTTTTCAAGGCACTCTGGTGGTGGGCTCTAGTATTGCAGCAATAATCCTACAACTCCTGGGACTCCCTTCTTTACTTTTATCAACCCGGTCATTCGCAACAAACTTGGAAGCGACGGTGCTGTATGCACAAGTACTAACTCTTGCCGCAACTGTCACTTGGTCAGCTAGCACAAGTCCGCTAGGGGCTTAAGCCAACTTCTATGAGCTCTTAGAAGAAGTTTTTTAATTTATGGATGAAAGCTAACTCAAAGGAAGCTAATCTACTTGCGAAAAGGGATTGAAAAACTAAAGGAAAGCGCAAACCCTAACAAACCCTAATTCTACCAGCTAGTCCTACTAATGCAAATATGAGAATGCACACTACTGAAAGAGATGCCATTACTTCTATGAAGGTAAAATACATGTGTTTAGACTACCTTTGTCCTAAGAAAACATCTTTTTGTATTTTTGACTAAGTTGTCAATTTCATCATGCATATGCTTTAACTGTGTTTCATTGTGCAGGGGTGGATCAAGGAGGAGAAATGATTGGAAAAGGTTGGGAAGGTTCAGAGAGGGTCAAAGGAGTCCCTAACACCCTTCCAGAGAGTTTTGCAAAGTTTGGCTATCAAGAAACCTCATTTGTGAGCTTCTACAGGAAGTCTGCAGGGGTTCTACAGGATGTTCAGGAATTTCTACAGGATGTTCAAAAATTTCTACAGGATGTTTGAAAATGGGTTTTAGAGGGTGGGTGAGTGAGGGAAGATGCATGAATGGATCTAGAGGTAGGACAGGGGTCTAAAGTGGCCTAGGGATTGGTGGATGGAGTGGTGAGAAGGTGTAGAAGGCTGACTTGGCTTGAAGAAGGCTAAGGCAATGATTGAGCAAGAAGGTATGGTTACGTGGAGAAAAGGACAGATGGGAGACGAGGAACCAAACTAGGAGATGGCACAGGTGGCTCAGATGATGCTTTAGGTGGATTAAAGAGTGGTGGAGATGCCCTGCACGGTGTACTTCAACCGAATCAACAAAGTCCTGCAAACGATCAAAATCCTAGCTAATCTAGTCTACCTATCAAAAGCATGAATGAACAATAGCTTTATTGGAAAGAAAAACATGTACATAAACTATGTATAGAAACATTTCAGAGCTCTAAACCCATAACTAACTTCTGTAAAGGAAAATAGTACACTAAGGATTGCATGATCAAGCAAACTAGTGTTTTTGTTGGGGCAGCACTGTTTCTTCAATTCCATCCCCTGATCCAATAAGGATGAGGTGAAACCGAGAGTGCAGTTGTCCCTTTTATTTGAATTTTTTTTCTGTTATTGTCCTACAAAAACACCTGGAGCAATGTTATTCATAACCAATGATCTATCCAAGAAACATAACTAAATCTGCCTAACAGAAATACGTTCAAATGCATAAAGGGAAACAGTACAGAAAGGAGGTCCTAGGCTGTCAGGTTGGGCACAATCCTAAGAGCTATGGCTCCTATGGAAAACTCAGATTTGATATAAAATCAAACTACTTCTCATTATCAGAGAAGTAATGATAAGAGTGATGCCAAAAATGGCTACAAAATAACAAAGTAAACCTAGCAGCACTGAGGTGCAAAATATGCAATGGTTTCAAAAGCCCCTTATGAAGGTTGAGGCCTCAATATTTATACGTCACGAGGGACCTAGCTGGCCTCCTCAATCTGTGGAACTTGGCTGTCCAAACTGTGAGTTAGACAGTCCCTTCTAAAGTCTGCTTGGCTGCCTTCTAGATTCGGTTTTGGTGGTCTTTGGAGCTCGGAGTTGGGGATGAAGATCCCAAGGAAGGGTTATTTAATGCCATAGACAACCCCCCTACGAATCTTCACCTCAAGCTTGGCTATCTTTTAGCCCATGATTGCTCGGTTTTGCTCCAACATGTGTCAGAAAACCTGAAATAAGCACGTGTTAGCCACCTAGGAAGAGTGACTACCCTTATTCGTACAAATGACATAAACATACTGAAAATAATCCATAAGCTATGGGAAATGAAGGATTTGAACAAGGATTGAACAAGGATAATCAAGCCAAATGAGCCCAACAAGTTACCAATTTTGGGGCTCATCATCAACCCCCTACTAAAAGGGTTGCTCATCCTCTGAGCAACTAGTCCAGCTCCTCTTCTTTGATTGCTTTAATCGCCACCCTTACATCCCAGGCTTCTAAAGTAGTGTCCTCTGCACTGTCATGGAATCCGGCCTGACTTTCCACCTCTTCCCACTGCTTATGCTCTTCCTCTTCTGTGCCCCCTTCTAACAATCCCAAAAGCAAGGGTGGACTTAGCTCGAGGCCTATCCAATTAGCCTCGAGGTTCTACATAGACTTCTTGTAGAGAGGCACTCATGCCAAGGCCTCCCTCATCTGAGCTGGAGTGTGATATTCTCAGATTTTGAGGCTGTGGGACAATGTGTTCCACCTACGGGTGCAAGCATGAACACAATTGTCCCCTAATAATCGCTCCATATCCTCGAAGTGTGTTATGGCCTGGGCCTGGGGATCCATGTACTCTAATCAAACTTGAGAGTTGGTTGCTAGGTGCTGGTGAGCGGATATCAATGTTGTGGGGTCCCCTGGCTCTGCTGTAATCAGCAGTGGTTCATGTAGATCTCGGTCCATGACATTCCTAACCTCAGCTGCTCTCTTTTTTTCATGGTTTAACCATGAGTTCATTGCCATCAGGTGCACGTCCCCTACTGCTGTGTTGGGGTCCCACGAGGTGATGTTTGGAAGGGCCAAATTATGGAGGTAAAACTCTGAAATCTTGGCCTTATCTTTTGATGAACTGGTGTTACATAAATCCATGAATTGCTGGGGGTTTTGGATGTGGGAGATACCCCTCTGTGCCAATGTGTTGATTTGGAACTGCAGCCACTGATCCGTTAGGTATAGGACATAGGATTTGGTCGGCTGCCTACATAGTAAAGCTTCCATTGCCCAACTGGCCATGCAGGCCAGTCGTGCCTCCTTGTCTTGCATCTGTTATTTCAGGGATTGTATCTCTATACCTGCCTACAATTCCCTTACCTCTAGCTGCCGGTTAAGTTTCTCAAGATCAACTTGCATCCCTTCTTTTCCTTCAGGCTCTGCTGAGGGGTCCTTGGCTGCTGTGTCCTCTCCTCTTCCCTGTCCCTGCAGCTGGAGTTATTGTTTGTGCAGCTCATTCTCTTCTCTTAACTTGGCTTGTTGGGAGCTTTCCACATGCCTTACTCTTGCCAAATCCCTTTGTGTTTCCTTGAGCCTTTCCTCTAGAGGCCCTATATTTGCTACCCCCTTCGATTTAGCGATCCTCATCCAAGTGTGGGTTCGTACTCTTTCTTCCTCTAGTGCTAGAAATAGTGGCACCGTGAACTTTTGAGGAATAATTTTTTTGGCCTCCAAAAAGTTATAATAAGAGCCCAGATTGGGCTGGGGCCTTGGTTCCATGATGAAATCAGTCTTCGCCTCCCCCCGTGGTGACTTGGCTGCTCTCTCCTCCTCTTGTGGTGACTTGGCTACTTTCTCCTCCATTTGCTTAGTTGCTTTCAGCCTAGCCAAAGTTTCCTGTAGAATAGCCTCAACATCCTGTAGAGAGGCTTCTGAGCTCAATTTCTCCATTCTTTCCCTCCATGAGGATGTTTTCGGGCTCCCCCACTCATAAGTAATGGATGCCTTGGAGGGGGATCTATCCTTTGGTGTGGTAGGGGTATCCACGATGGTGATTGCCTCTTTTGATGGAGGCTGGGGTCTACCAGTCCTAATCCTTACACTCCTTCTCGCTTTAAAGTATAGAGGAGTCTCCCTCTTTCGTTTCTCTTTTGGCTTGGGAGAGGTACTTAGGGTGGCCAGCACAGCTGCTGCCTCCCTAGCTAGAATTTCGGCCAACTTCTCCTTCTGCTGTCCTTATTTCGGACTTCCTGTAGAAAGTCCTGTAGCGGTTGCTTTCTGGCTTCCTGTAGAAGTCATTTTTAACTTTCCTGTAGAAATACTCTACTGCTTTCCTGTAGAAGCCGAGGGCACTGTTTTAGCCTGCTTGGCTGAGGGGACTTTTTCCTTTAACTTGGCTAAGGTTGCCTTAGGGGTGCCCTTACTGACTTGGAATTTCTCAGTCTGTTCTGCCCTGCTCTGTAGTCTTTTCTTCCTGGGTGTTGGTGCAATTTTATCATCCCTTGTTTTGGTAGCTTGCCCTTTTTATTATGTTCCTTTCTGTTCTTTCTTCGGTGTTTTGCTAGGGGTTTCTTGTTATTTAACCTTCTTCTCTGCCTGAGTATGCTCCTTCTCCTCGCTGCTGGAGGAAGTGAGCTCCTTGGCCAAGACTTGGATGTCATCATCCTTTGACATATTCCGAAAAATTTCCCAAGAGAGAGGGACAGTGAAAGTGTGGAGTGCATCTTCCACAAGGAGCTTAGTAAGCCCATGATGGGCTAGTTGGTCTGGTGTCCCCTCTTTGAGTTTGGTGGCACATTCAGTCATGGACTGCAGGAGGAAGTAAGGAATGCTCAATTTTTGCTCTGAGGGTAGGTCCATGTGGTGCCTGAGTTCTCTAAGAAACTGAAAATGATAGCCATATACGATGCTAAATCGCCCCTCACACATAATATACTTCATAATTTGGAGGTTTACTTCACTCCAGAATGGTTGTAGGCTAGTTCTTCAAACTCCATTCTTGTCTTCTGAGAATTGCTCCTCTGGAAAGAAGAACTCTTTTTTAGCTTTCTGACTCAATTTCCTCTCCTCCTTATCCTAGGGTACCCCCATTGGAAGATCAGTTACTCCGCTGATGAGCTGTGGGGTGAGTCTGAGGGTCAATCCTCTGAACTTGACAATGGCCAATGTCTTTGACTTTGACTTTAGGGACCGGAGGAATTCTTCTGCAATTTCGTCATCGTGACCTTGAAGCTTGTCATAGAATGACATCCAGTGTGCACGGGAAAACAAGTCCACCACCTCAGGGGTTTCCCATAATTTCTTGGAGTTCGAAGATTCTTTTCTAATGAACCCTCCCGGCATGGTAAAACTCTGTGTTTGCTCGTGCTTTCAAGCAGACAGGGAGTTCTGGGTGTATTTCCTTCTCAGAGTGAAAAAAGATATCTTTGTGTCAATTACCCTATGTTGAACTTGCCTGCTCGTATACAGAAGGAGGACTTTGGAATTTTTTTACACATGGAGCGCAGAGCTACGTCTCCATTATACACACAGTCATATAAAATTTACGATTTTTACCTGTGCTTTGACAGTGTCTCAATTTCTATAGGAGGGATTTTTCATTCAATCGTGGAGGAAATCTCGCATGCAGACCATGAAGAAAATTTCGAGCAGTGATAAAAAAATTTTTGATTTCATAGAGAAACTTGCATTCACACTTCTCTACCCCCCTCAATACATCAAATTCACCACCTTTGGAATTATTTACATGGGAAAGTTAAGTTCTGCCTACCTCACTGAGAATTTCCACCCTCGCCGTGAACAACCCGCACTGCTTCGTATGCTGAGTTTCCTATAGCGCAGCGTCCTATAGAAATCGTTCTCGGCTTCTGGAGGAGGTTACAATGGTGCAGGACTAGTCTGAGCGGTAGCAAGATGTTTGAACAGACCGAGAACTCGGGCTAACAACTTGCAGAGGAGGAGGATGCGTACTCAGCTGCAAAACGGTTGTGAGCATAAATGACTGCAGTGCATCATAAGTATTCAACCGGCTGATTTCGAAATGCTGCGGAATTCATGGCGTGGGGGTGAGATGTTCCTGCTGATCCGTTGGCCGACGTCATTGCTATCATTCCCCAGCGTGCCCCTGACCACCGAATTCTTCCCTCTGCATTTACCACCGCCATTCCTGTCATACCGCCGCTTCTCCCCGACTGGACACTTCCCACGTGTCAATTATCCGAATTTTCGACATAACCAATCCTATTCGGATCCTACGAGGCCGACTAACTAGTTGTGGTGGCCAGTTGAATGGAAACCAACCTTGTTCAATCCGTCCATTCTCACAGTCATGCATATTCAGAGTATAGCTTATGTAATTTGACGAAATAAGGTTAAGCACTTACCTGTGCAGCCGTGGACATGGTTTTTTCAGGTTTTGGGACAAGGGATGCTAGATCTGCGTGCTGTTGCGTTATGCACAGGTGCTAGAAACCCTCTCATTGCCTGTTGCTAGCTACGAGACTTTAAGACCCGTTTCCCTGGTCGCGAATGCTGCTTGCACCGGTTTTGCGAGTTGCTGGTGTCTTCATGGTATGTGCTCTAGATGGATCAGCTGCTACAGGATTCCTATAGGACATCCTATAGCAGTTTCTCCTTCTGGGGTGCATGCTGAAACAAATGGAGTCACGTTCCCAAGTGAAGAGTCTCAAGGTCGCTTTGACAGGTGAAGTGTGAGAGCCTAAGAAGGCCTTATCTTTTATTTGAAAAAAAACAAATTTTTTTGATCTGAAAAACAGGGTTTTTGTATGCATGTGCAGGTATTCTGACCAGATGAGAGCAATGGTGGTGAAAGGAGGTGAAATGAGTGGAGGACGGAAGAAAGGAGTGGTTACATGCCTCCTCAACAGGCTTTAAGTTCCAAATCCTTCTCTATAATCGATTCTGGCTTGCCTTAAAGCTCTACAGGATGTTTCCTGTAGAAATACAGAACTTCTTGTAGAAAGTCTTGTAGCTTCCTGTAGAAGGCTGAACCATGACCAGATTGTGTCCAAACCTTGGAAAAATGAGCGTTCATGGAGGGAGTGTATGTGAGGTTGCCTGGTAGCTTGATAGGGACCCTTTTCCTTGAGTTGAGAGGCCTCCTTTGTGCGTTGTGTTCCTGCAACCTACAACACTTTTCAGAGATCAGCTTGTCTTCCTTTTTTCTTTTCCTTTTTTTTTTTCTGTTTTTTTTTTTTTTAAGAGATAGCAGGGGTGCGTCAATGAGGTTTTCACCCCTACCATTTGCCTTGGGCGCCTCAAAAAGGTTTTCACCCAAGGATCTTTTTATTCCAATTTGTTTTTCTGAGAGACAGCAGGAGCGCCCCAATGAGGTTTTCACTCCTACCATCTGCCTTGGGCACCTCAAAAAGGTTTTCACCTAAGGATCTTTTTTATTGCATTTTTTTTTTATATATAATGATGCTCAGGGTGTGCCCAAAACAAAGGCAGAACCCTTCTCTATGACCAACACTAATTTCTCCACAGTTTTGACGAACTCTTGCCTCGAAAGAGGTTTGCTGTAGATCTTTAGTCGATGCCCATTGACAAGCATGGGGATGGCTTCTTCATCAATAGTCTGGATAAGGACAAAACCATTGTCGTTACACTCCATCCTATCCTCAGCCTCCCCTTGAAGTCCTTATGTCTGGAATCATACAGCAGCGCCCAATCTCCTGGCTGGAATTGTTTGTCATTGAGGTGCCGGTCATGCCATACCTTCCTCTGAAGTTGAATCACTTCTGAGTGGAGGAGGGCCTGCATTCGAAGTTCATCTAACCCATTCATTTGCATTAACCTTTCTTGTTGAGCATGGCTGAGATCTAGGTCCAGCTGAGCTGCCATCCTCAATGTGTTGTATTCAAACTCAATTGACAACAAAGCTCTCTTCCCATAGATCAGCTCATAGGGTGTGAAACTAGTTGTGGTCTTCCAAGTGGTGTTGTAGGCCCAAGTGGCCTCAACGAGGCAATCTGCCCAATCCTTTCTGCTGTTGCTCACCACCTTAGTCAAAATCCCCTCTAATGCTCTATTGGTGACTTCCACTTGCCCATTTGCTTGAGGATGATATGGGGGTGGAAGTCCTATGCTTGATTTTGTGATGAGCAAGCAAGTCTTCAATCAAGTTGGAGGTGAACTGGCTTTCTTGATCGGTGACTAACTCTCTTGGGAAGCCAAATTTGTAGAAGATGTTTTCCCTTAAGAACTCAGCCACCTTTTCTTCTGTTGTTGCTTTGATTGCCTTGGTTTCTGCCCACTTTGTCAGATAGTCTGTGCACACAATGATGTAAGACTTTTGCCTTGAAGGAGGGTTGATAGGACCCAAAAAATCCATACCCCACATCTCAAATGGCTCAAGAGTCACCTGAGGTTGGAGAAGAATTTTGTCCCTTGGAGTCGGTTTCCCCATCCTTTGGCATTGGTCACATTAGCTGATATATCTTCTGACATCTTGATGAAGAGTGGGCCAATAGTAGTCTGCCTATAGAATTTTGAAGGCAGTCCTCTTGGCTGCAAAATATCCTCCACAAGGCCCATCGTGACAGGTTAGGAGGATTTCAAAGACTTCCTCCTCCCTTACACAATGCCTTAAGATCTGATAAGGGCCAAGTTTGAATAGGTTGCCCTCGATCCAAGTGAATGAGGCACTTTTCCTCATGATTCTGCTCTTCTCCCTTGAGGATAGATGCAGAGGGAACTGTGCTGAGACCAGATAGTTTGCTATATCAGCAAACCACAGGAGAGTACTGAGATAGCAAATAGATGCTCATCTGGCATTTGGTCATCCACTGTTCCTTCTTCACTTGCAGGAAAATCCAATCTAGACAAGAAGTCAGCAACAAAATTTTCTTTACCTGGTTTGTCAACGATAGTCAAATCAAACTGCTGCAACAAAAGTAACCATCTAGTAATACGAGCATTCACATTAGGCTTATTCATTAAATAACTAATTGCAGCATGGTCAGTATGTACAAACATTTGATAGCCAGTGATGTAGTGTCGGAACTTGTTCAGGGAATGGACCACGGCTAGGAACTCTTTCTCAGTTACCATATAATTCATTTCTGCCTTGGATAAGTTTTTGCTGACAAAGTATATAGCATATGGAATTCTTTCTTCAACTTATCCTAAGGCTGCCCCTATGGCTTTATTCGAGGCATCAGTGTGGATGTGGAAAGGTAGGGCCCAGTTTGGGCCTCTCAGAATTGGAGCAGACACCAACTTATCCTTCAATTCATTCAGAGCCCTCTGGCAGTCATCCGACCATTTAAACTCAACATCTTTTGCTAAGAGGCCAAACAATGGCGAGGCTAGCTTACCAAAGTCTTTAATGAATCTTCTGTAATATCTCACTAAGCCTAGGAAACTCTGAACATCTCTCACCTTCTGAGGAGGTGGGACCATTTTGATGATAGCAATTTTACTGGGATCCACCTGTAACCCCTGGCGAGAAATGGTATGACCTAACACAATCCCTTCAGTCATCAAGAACTCACATTTTTCAGGACTGAGGGACAGGTTCATCCCAATGCACTTGCTCAAAACTTTTCCTAGGTTGGATAAGGCTTCCTGGAAGCTAGACTTGTAAGGAGTAAAGTCATCCATATAGATTTCTACCGAATCATGGACCAACTCGGAAAAGATGCTTAATACAGCTCTTTGGAAAGTGGGAGGGGCATTACATAGCCCAAAGGGAAGGACGCAATAGGAAAAGGTACCCCATGGACAAATGAAGGTGGTATTTTCTTGGTCCTCCAGGCTGATTTGGATCTGATTATAGCCGCTGAACCCATCTAGGAAAGAGAAAAACCTCTTCCCTGCTAGACCATCCAACACTTGATCTATGAAAGGTAAAGGGAAGTGGTCTTTCTTGGTGGCTTTGTTTAGTTCTCTGTAGTCCACACATATTCTCCATTTCCCATTTTTCTTGGGTACCAAAACCAGAGGGGAAACCCGTTCGCTATCTGAGATGGGGTAGATGAATCCTGCATCCAACAATTTTCGCACTTCTTCTTTAACAATGTCCTTGAGGGATGGATTCATTCTCCTCTGAGGTTGCCTGACTGGTTTACAGTCCTCCTTGATGTAGATATGATGGGTATAGACTGAGGGATGGATTCCCTTAATTTCCTTGTAGCTCCAGGCAAAGGCCTCCAAATGGCGGTTCAAGAGGCTACATAGCTCCTTTTCCTAAGAGGGAGAGAGAGAGGAGCTTATTTTCAAAGTCCTCTCAGGGCCAAACTCCACATTCTTAACTCTGGGGGTGGTCAGATCAGTGGCACATAGGTCCACTAAAGCATTGGCTTGGGTATCTTCCACCAACTCTTCCAAGGATAGTGCACTAGGGGGAGGATTTTGGATTAAGTTCTCAATAAAATCATCCTCAGTTGGAGGACCTCCCTTGGTGGCCTCTACTATGCATAATGGTGTAGAGTTGACCTCATCCTCTTCTCCTTCTTCCAACCAGAGGGGTAAGTCATGTTCTAGCAGAGGTTGGGCGGGAGGGTATAGGACCAGCTGTTTGGACATAGGCCCATTTTTGATGGTCATGCTTCTGGCTCGACAGCTGATGTAAGTATCTACAGTAGCTAGCCAAGGCCTTCCCAAAATCAGGGGATATCCCATGAGTTTTTCCTTTAGCTGAAGGACAAAAAAGTCTGTAGGGTATTCCGAGGAGTCAACAGAGACCAAGACATCTTCCATAATCCCTTCGGAAGTCACGGTGGAGCGGTCTGCCAATTGCAGCACTGTCGAGGTCTTCCTTAGGGAACTCTGAAGATTGAGCTTAAGCATGGTATCCTTGTTCATCACATTAATGGCGGCCCCTAGATCAATCAAAGTGTGGGGTATAATGGTGCCATTGATGTGGACATCAACTACAGGACTCCCAGGGTCCAAATACTTTGGACAGATTACTTGCCTCAACATGAGATCGGACAGTTGTCGTATGACATTAATGGTTGAGGCATCTTTCTTTTGCCTGCCTGGGTGCTTGAAACACTTCTCCTTAATCAATTTGTTGTATATCGGTACATCTTTTATGGCCTGGAGAAGTGGTATTTTCACACACAACTGCTTGAGTTCTCCCAGAAGCTCATCCTCTTCTGGGTTGGGTTGTGTGGTTACTCTGAGTCGCTCAGGAAAGGGTGGAATGGCTTGGGGTTCACTTTCCTGTTTCTCTTCACGGTGTACTTCAACCGAATCAACAAAGTCTTGCAAACGATCAAAATCCTAGCTAATCTAGTCTACCTATCAAAAGCATGAATGAACAATAGCTTTATTGGAAAGAAAACCATGTACATCAACTATGCAGAGAAACATTTTAGAGCTCTAAACCCATAACTAACTTCTGTAAAGGAAAACAGTACACTAAGGATTGCATGGTCAAGCAAACTAATGTTTTTGTTGGGGCAGCACTGTTTCTTCAATTCCAGCCCCTGATCCAATAAGGATGAGGTGAAACCGAGAGTGCGGTTGTACCTTTGCTTTGAAGCTTTTTTATGTTATTATCATACCAAAACACCTGAAGCAATGCTATTCATAACCAATGATCTATGCAAGCAACATAACTAAATATGCCTAACAGAAATACGTTCAAATGCATAAAGGGAAACAATGATGCATAAAGGAAAAGTAACAGTATAGAAAGGAGGCCCTAGGCTCTCAGTTTGGGCCCAACCCTGAGAGCTATGGCTCCTATGGAAAACTCAGATTTCATATAAAATCGAACTGCTTCTCATTATAAAAAAAATAATCATAAAAGTGATGCCAAAAATGGCTACAAAATAGCAAAGTAAAGCTAGCAGCACTGAGGTGAAAAATATGCAATGGTTTCAAAAGTCCCTTATGAAGGTTGAGGCCTCAACATTTATACATCATGAGGGACCTAGTTAGCCTCCTCAATCTGTGGATCTCAGCTGTCCAAAGTGTGAGTTAGACAGTCCCTTCTAAAATTTGCTTGGCTGCCTTCTAGATTCGGTTTTGGTGGTCTTTGGAGCTCAGAGTTGGGGGTGAAGATCCCGAGGAAGGGTTATTTAATGCCATAGACAACCCCCCTATGAATCCTCACCTCGAGCTTGGTTGTCTTTTAGCCCATGATTGCTCGGTTTTGCTCCAACATGTGCCAAAAAACCTGAAATAAGCACGTGTTAGCCACCTAGGAAGAGTGACTACCCTTATTTGTACAAATGACATAAAAATACTGAAAATAATGCATAAGCTATGGGAAATGAAGGATTTGAGCAAGGACTGAACATGGATAATTAGGCCAAATGAGCCCAACAAGTTACCAATTTTGGGGCTCATCATATGGCACAAAACAAAATTTGGTGTTTTCAAGGTGCACTTGCATGAAACAAACTTTAATGTTCCCATGCATGGAATGAGATTTAGTGTTTCCAGGGTGTGCCTGTACAAAATGAAATTTGTTGTTCCCGAGGAGACCCTACATGGAATACAATTTGGTATTTTCATGTCACACTTGCTAGGAACAAAATTTGGTGTTTCCACAACATGCCCACATGAAACAAGGGTGTAAGGCACAAGGGAGAACTAGCAAAAATGGTGGGTAGAATAATGGATAGGCATAGGGTTGGTTACAACTTAAAATTTTCTGCACAACCTAACATCAACACCAAATCTGGTGTTTCCACGGTGCACCTAAATGGGATGAAATTTGGTGTTTCAACAACAATCCTATGTGAAATGAGGAGGTAAGTCACAAGGAAGGTTGCTTCTTGGCATGCCTATCCTGTGTATTTGTGGTTCAATGGCTAGATAAGAGGTCCCTACTACCATCACATTTTCCCTGCATGGAAACTCCTTTACAACAATAATTTCCCCATTCCTAGATAAGCTCTTATTTAAGAAAATGTGGAACAACCTATTCAGAGTTTTGTTAAACCCAATGTTTTAGACTTCTATGTGAGTCCATCTTCAGGGGAGCAGAAATTATTCTTGAGAAGATTGGTGTGGGTTAAGCTCCTATTTCCTCTGTTGCATCCTTTGCATGTACAACTCCATCACACTCTGAGGCCCCCTGCAGTTTTTCTACCTCACTCTTATGAATCTAGTTTGGAAGTTGTTCACTATGATGAATGGCTAGTTGGGATGGTCAACCACAAACTCTGATTCTACCTCTGACACCCTTCAACTAGCTCATATGTAATTAGAATTATGGTTGTAGCATGATCATATCACACATTCTAATAACCAACTTGATTGAATAGAATATTGAATTGAGACTTCTGTGATCCATATCAACTTTTTGGAGATTCTTCGGCGAAAATCACATAGAGAAATTTTTGTCGACGCGTTTCGAACCAACCAGTGTGGTTCATCGTCAGGACAAGTTGAATGAGTGCATAGCCAGATCTGCTCATTCAACTTGTCCTGACGATGAACCACACTGGTTGGTTTGAAACGCATCGACAAAAATTTCTCTATGTGATTTTCGCCGAAGAATCTTCAAAAAGTTGATTGAATAGATTACTAAAAGTTTCTCTTTCCACTGTGTCATCATGCAGTGATGTTCACTACTTTCAGTGGCTTGTTCCTCTTGAAATATGAAGTATGTTCTCTTCTTCCCACCCCACAACCTATATTTTTATACCCCTTGAAAATTGCTTGTAACTATCCTCACATTGTTTGTTAGCTTCTTTAAGTGGTTGACCTTTGGTGGATCTTCTTGTGTGAGAGTTCTAGCTTGTCTATTATCTATGGTGGTTGGCCATTTACCATCACCATATCAATTCTGATAGCCCTATCTCCTCTCCTACAACCTACTTTGAAGGAGGATAGCTCTAGGCATTATGAATATAGGTCTCTCCTTTTTTTTTATTTTTTATTTTTCACTACCTCAGTGCTATATGGATTTGAATCAACCAAAACTTTGCCTAGCCAACAATCTCAACTATCACTTCCATATGAATCAAGTAACATTGCTCCCATAAAATTTCTCTTCCCACATGCTTCATTTCCACTTGAATCAATTGAGGAGTGTTTTCATGATATCTTTGAGAAGAGCTCTCTGCCCTCTACTGGGTGTGGGAACCACCTCGTTCTCTAAAATATGTTGCACCTCTCCTACTTTTTTCTCATTGATGAGGCATAGTGACTACACTACAAAATATTTGGAAACTAGAGTTCAATTCCATGATGATCTTTGAAGATCAGGGAACCTAATGGTGGTGATGAAATATATAAAATTTGAAATGCATGCCCACGAAAAAACTAGGTATTTATGTCATTGGAAGTGAACAAGAAAACCATTACGTGAATGAATATTAGTACTAAAATAGTAATAAATATTTTTAACAAATTTGTACTAGTGAATAGTTATAGGATTTCCTATTTCTAAGTTACCATATTTAGAACGCTATCAATAAATTATTGGAATTCAATAGAGAATGTTGGGAATCACACAACGTGTCACTTTTTGTTAACAAAGTCCTCAATAATCCTATTTAAACTTAATGTACCATAAGCAAGTGAAACAAGTGGTTTTTAATTCTATTTTGGAAAAAAGAATGAGAATTCTGTATTGGAAAAAAAAATGTAGTATGTATATATTTATTAAACAGATAAAATAGACACACATTATCTCACTAATTCCTTTCCCACTTATCCACTTGTCTATCAATAGTTTAACACGAAAAATTTATAACTCAAAGGAATCTGAGTGCATTAATGCCAATTTTATACCTTCATTGACCATATGGAACCTCATTGACCATTGTTGACTAATATCTACCATTGTTAATTCACTACCCTTTTACCATTATCTAGACCATGAATTCCCTCTAACCTTGGAAGGTCAAGCCCCAAAACCTTAACCCACACCACTAAACTAAAACCCCCTAATCAATCATGCCTAACACATTTAACCCATTAACGCTTAACCAGCTGACTCCTTATCCTTGATATCTGTTACACATAAAACCCCTGACCTTCAACTATAGTTTGACCACCATAATTAATAAGCCCTAATTACCTTATCCCTATGTTAACCCTTAGCCAACAGCCTTGTAACCATTAATGTATTACACCTATCTTGTCTTGTGGGTTTAGTTCAAGTGGTTGGGAGAATGGTTTGTTTTCCCCTCTACCTAGGATTGATCCTTGAAGAGGGACACATTTTCACTACTATGATAAGGCTTGACATGTAGGAACTACCCTCATCTCCATATGTCGATGTCATTAATAAGTTATTAGTATATCTAACTTGTGAGTTTTGGATATAATCTTAGTATTGTATTGGTGCATAGAAGATTTAATCATGTGACTCACCCTAATTATTTCAACTCATTACTGGTGCACCATGATTTAAAAAAAACAAAGCATTTAACTTGAAATCCATCTAACCACTAACACACTAATAAAATTCCATTATAAAAAACTCTAACAAAATAATCCCTTAACACAAAAAATATCCAATCTTAAATTTATGTTTCTTATACCACCCATTAAGTATTACACCATCCATTTCCATGTAATCCATACATTATAACCAAAAACACCCTAATTCCCAATCAAGACAGTAAATATTGCCAAAATAACACCATCAAAGCAATAACCAACCAATACCTAACAGGGAACACATATATTTTCACATTATGTAAGGGAGAGGAATTTCTTGCTTCCACTGACCACTGTGAGATCCAAACAAACTAGTTTGATTCAACACATGTAGGTCTAGGTTTGGGTTTGGCCAACCCAATGAAATCCTAAAACATCAATTCCAAGTTCAATCAGCGAGACCTTTTCAAATTCACGAAATTTCTCCGATGTGATTTTTTCTTGTATTCATATTTTGAAGCATTTTTGGATTCTTCTCCGGTTGATCTTCCATATTTCATGCGAAATGTGAGTATTCATATAGCTTTAACTTTTTTATAATATTTTTATAATTAAATTAAATTTAAATCATTTCAAGTTCTTCTCTTTTGACAATGCATGCAGATCAGGGTTATCTTTCAACTTCAATTTTTTTTTGGATGTTACAAGATCTGATAACAATTAAATATTAGGGTTATTATTTGGTAGATGGAAAAGATAGAGATATAGATCATGTGTCTAAGAGCCTATATTGTTGAGGCGTAGGGCTTATTTTATTTTCTTCGACATCTCTTCCAGCAGTGATTTGTGTGGTGACAAAAAAATCAGGTTTCACTCGAGGGCTCATTCTTTGAATTTCACTATCCTTGAACCTTGTGATACTAATCTTAGACAAAAGGATAGTTCAAATGCAAGTAGGATAAACCATTGAATCGTGGTCTATTTGGTGAGGACATTAATGGGGCCACTGATAATTATCTAGATGAAGAACAATTATAGAAAAATGAAGAATATGATTGTCCTATCAACTCTCTAGATTGGAAAACCCTTTAGCTTATAGTTTGGACAAAGGAAGCCTGAAGTTTGCTTTGTGGACTTCAATGATTGCCCTATTTTTGATAACCACCATGATGCCATCATTGATAAAGAATTGATGGGTAAAGGAATATTTATTGTTGTTTGTAATTAATTTCTACATCCATTAAGGAGACATCTAATTGTGATAAATGTTTATGACAAATTGGGCCACTAGTAATCATGTCTCCTTAATCATTTTCCGTAGAATCGGTCATGTGATCAATTGGGAATCTATTGAGACTTTTCCATTTAAAATAAGTAATTACGATGGTCATTATATAGGGTTTGGAACTGTAATTTCCTAAAGATCTACTTTAGGGACATTGATTGTATTAGGTATTATGTGTGCTTTCAACCAAAACATGGAGGAAGAAAATGAACATGGAATAAAAATAGCATGCATAAATTACATTTACAATTCATGGCTTAGACTTTCCCTTGTGAAAATATGACATAACTATCTGTAATTCATCTTTAGTAACCTCCTCATGTATCCACATGTGATCCCTTTCAATAACGGATCCATAAGTGAGGGACTTATAGCCCACTCTCTTCATCAACATGGATACTCTGTGGAAACTAAACTCTGATATTTGTTCTTATTCTTGTACAAAGATGTTGATCTTCAAAATGGCTACAAGGCCTCTATCTTCAACATAGCTTGCACACATCAACTAACTAAAACACAACAGTAAGTAGGTCAATAAAAGAAACCAAGGCTTTGTAACACTCTGTCACTGAGGACTTTGTTTTCAGTGTAACTCGCATGTGGATATCCAACTGAATTGAATCATTCCAAATGAAAAAGATTGAGACACCATCATGATTCATTGTGTGTTCAATTATTATTGTATAATTATCGGTTTTGAATCCAATGCAAATACATGACATAACTACTATCATTGGTGGTTAAACCCAATACTCTAGCTTTTTATACAAGCAATACTCATCTATGTAATGTATTTTGCTCACTTCATGTGGCACTCAAGATTCAATTCTTGAGTTGTTACATAAACCAATTCATCACCATATCACTCCACCAACAAAGATCTGAATCATTATAGTTGTAGATTCAATTAGTGCATTGGGTTGATGGTTTTTTAAACTCCTAAATGAACTTAAAGATGGATAATCTAGACACAAGTTGTGTTGGAATCCCACATAAGTGAAATACAGGCATGAAAATTCAGAAAACTCTACAATTTCATATGAATAGGAAGGATTGCTTTTTCTTAGGGTTATGGTCTGTTGTAAGTGGGCCTT
Source organism: Pinus taeda (assembly GCA_000404065.3). Lineage (NCBI taxonomy): Eukaryota > Viridiplantae > Streptophyta > Pinopsida > Pinales > Pinaceae > Pinus > Pinus taeda. The sequence goes on from APFE030215625.1 coordinate 21,236, forward strand.
CCATTACATGTTGAAGCACTATTCGTAATGCCTGCCTTGCCTACCAATATGCATTGCAAGCCTATTTTCCCTTACATAGAGTATCACATTTGCTAGGGACGAAAATTTGAAGAAAATGAAAACAATATTATAGTCCCAAACCAAGGGAAAGTGGAAGAAAATGAATCTTGCCTTATCCCCCGATTGAGTATAGAACACCAAAACTGAGATAATCTTATCATTCATATCTAGGTTAATCGATTCTCCCTAATTGGGTTGATTGAATTGGTACATATTGTGTTCTATCTTTATGTAACCTTGGATGTTCTTGGAAATATTTTTCTTTTAGTGTTCTATTTGGAGTCGACATGATTATAGTAGATTCTTAGGCTTATCTTAAAATGTTTCTGCTAACTTTTGATAATATTCATTTTCGGGTTACTTTGGTCACTTATAAATTTGTGGACCACATGTATTCTTCATCTAAACCATTTGACCTTATAAGGCTATTGAGCTTGTGTTACTGTCTTGAAACCTTGGCCCGCCTTTATAAGAGACAATATCAAATATAAAATAGGTGTTGTTTATAAAGATATTCCTCACTTTGTCATAGACAATTTTGATTGGAAAAGTAAGTGCATCGAATTTCAGTTGATTGTAGTGGGCTAATGGACTATGGTTAAGTTTTCTCAATTATTAAATTTAAATTACATACCACTCTCTCAATAACATTACCGAGATTAGTATTGGTGAGTTCACAATCATTGATACAGGCTGCCCCTTTGGTTCAAATGCTGACTAAATATTGTTTTTCCTCCAGCTTTTTACTCATGGTTTAATTGACTTTGTCTCTTCATTGTGGCATAGATTGTACTCTATCTTCATAAGGTTGTAATTCAATTTCTAGGGCCTACCCATTTTAGGCCAACCCCACTATTATTTGTTACTATGTCATTTGTTTTTTGTTTTGTTTTGTTTTTGTTTTTTTGTTTTTTGTTTTTTTTTTGTTTTTTTGTTTTTTGTTTTTTTTGTTTTTTTTTTTTCGCTTTTGGAGAGATTCCCTAGGAACTATATTCTCTTCCATCATTTATTTATTTTTCGAGTCCCATTGATCTGTTTTGGTCATTAGTGGATACAAATGCAATTTCTATTTCTGAATGTCTTGATTTTCTTTGGAATCTATCAATTTATTATTGTGTTTAACTAATGCTTTAGTGGTAAGACTCATTGTATTCATTATATACCAATCTCACAGACTAATGCCTCTGCACAACCTTACAAACAAATACTATCTTGTAACTATTTTCAAGCATTTTGTCTCAAACCACAATATACCTATGTTGAACTGATGTCCCATCATATATTATTCAATCCAATGCCTTACATTCATGTTAATTCCCATACAACCATCATCCCCCTTATTTATAATATAAGAATTATCACATGTTGGCCACATTCTTACATTGAGACATTGGTCTCACAAACTAGAATAGGAGAATATAGTACTCACTTCCCACTACTATGTTATAACAATAAATCATTTTCTAGGTGTCTAAAAGCAGTGGAGAGTTATGCTTGGTACTAATGTTATGAGATTTGGCATGGACTTGCAATTGTTACCAAGTCTCTCCCTAAACCTTATACTCAGCTTAAAATCACCAAGACTCTAGGAAGCTTTATCGAAACTCACCAAGACTTGCTCTAAAATGACAAGTTCAGCCCCTGCTAGTCAAATGAATCATAAGATAGAATTCTCAAGGTTTTCATTTCCTTTATATTTATCTTTTAACCCTTTTACTTAAATTCAGAAAGTTTAGTTTTCCTTTATATTTCTATTTTTACCATTTTACTTAGATTTTTATATTATCATTAATAATTCTAGGATGTTTGAATGGGGTTCCAAACTTGTTTGACATCATGAAGATAATAGAATCACATCCATTCAACAGACATAATAGTTTCTAGGATTCCATCATTTCAAGAGGAAATTCTTTGATGGCCCGATTTTCATAACCTTTTCTCAGAATGCAAAGATTCTAGAACTTGGAATGACAAACCAAATTGTTCTCTTATTAAGATGTCAAACACATTTTCAGTCAAGAGGATATAATACTCATCCTTTTGTCAAGATGATTGGCCTATGAACATACATCAAGTAGAATCATCATAGTTCCTTCATGCAATTGTAACACAATGGACTAATCATATGTCATGACATCAACATACAACCAACTACCCAATCATGGATAGTCAAAATATGTTTTCATAGCAATACTAGAGAGTGCCAATGCTTTCGGTTGTTTGTCAAGATATGTGATCCCAAATGTTACAATGTTGCCATTATTAAAATTACAATACAATACTTAGAGTCTTTTGAACCAATTCTTTAGTATTACACTTCCTAAGTACATCTAAAACAATTTGTCTCATTTCGTGAGTTACATTCTACCAAAATTGATTTTCTATTAATTGAGATATTTTTTCATGGTTTCTTTTAAAATAGTTTGGAGGACTTGAAGACTATCTCAAGCTACTATAAGACATTTATCTTCGCACTAAAACTGGTGAATCCTTGACACTGAACTCTCTACTTTTTATTTGGGTCGTGTTTAGAAACCTTTTCTCCCTTTGTTGAAGGTGAAAATTATATGTGCCTATAAACCTTTACTTATTCTCCCCATGAAATTAAGGTCTAGGGTCCTATTGCATTTAACAATGTGCACACAGAGAAAAGGCTAGTTACAGTGTTGATTTGAAGGCCAATGATTATGTAGGTTCCTTTCATCTTAAATTGTTAGATGATATGAACATCATGACACTTTTTTTCCCTCCAAAATATTCTTAATCCAATTGGTTGTCATCTTGTCGAAGTATTTCCATGCTATCTGAGGTTATTTTACAAATTATGGTTTGGGGTCATGGTAAAATAGTAAATAAAAGCTTTTAGTGTTTAGACCTAGGTTCAAAGTCCCCAAAGGCATGTTGCCACATTAATATGGCCAATTTTATAATTAGTTGATTCTAAGATAAGAAGTCCTATATACCATGAAGCCATGTTAATATTTCCAATTCAATCCTCAATTTGATTCTAAGAAAACAAGTCCCTATGAAACAAAGCATGGTTGATGGAGGGAAAATTCATAAGTTAGCCCTCGAAAAGTTAGCCTCAAGAAACCCTAGTTGGTTCTTTTGGTTTGAGTCCCACATTCATGGTTGGAATATGGCATGGGGGTGATTGGATGAAGAGAGATTTGGCTCATCCAATCTATATTCAGGTGGAACGTGGTAGTCCCAAACAAGGTTGTATTTTGCATTCATTAATAAGAGTTCCTTTCCTTGGTATTTTATGCGTAAAAGTACTGGATTATATGTGGCATTTATGGATTTTGTATCTTCATTATTTATGTTATTGATATGCTAGTTATGAATATGTTTTATGATAATGAAAATTTGTGGTTCTCATCATGTTCTGATTTGTAAATGATTGAGCTGTGAATCTATTACTTGATAGATGATAATGCAGCTAATATGATAATACATAAATGCTTCTTAGTGATTATCAGATAAGTATAAGACCCTTATGGGAATATCTATTATTATGACCTCTAGAATGCATATTTGTGACATGTTTGATGAAATTCATGTCATGGTTAGTAGGGGTCTAGTCAAGCCTTTGTTCAATAATTTTCATTGACATCATTGTCTTTATGTTTCTTTTCATTTCTGTAAATTCCATGAATTTATGGGCAATCACTGGTTCCTAGCCCTGGAATTTAGCCTTGAATCTCACATTCATTGGCATAACACTGGTGAAAAAAGGCTACAATGGCACTTAGGTAGGCTCATGGGAGCAAATGGGGCTATAAGACCTTGAACTATTGGGTTTCATTGGGGATTGGTCACCTGGAAGGGTGGGGAGCTCCTAGAGATTCTGTAGGATGTGTGGATGGTCAATTTGGTTGTGTTTTGTATAATTCACTCCCCTAAGGTGACCTAGGAGGTTGAATATTATCATAGTAGCCTCTCGTCACATGTTTGCCCTGGTTGGTCAGTTACTTGGGTAGATATGGGAGGAGGGTGTTACAAGTACTCTATTCGCTTTTTGTTATCAATATTAATTTCGAATGTGAATGCCTTTTTTCACTTATTTCAAAATTTAATTAGATCATAATACATTTCTTTCTATATGATTGCAAGCCAATGGGCCTTAGTTAAGGAACAACCATTGTTCTAACTGCATTTAGTTGGCATACACAAACATATTATTTACAAACACTTTTTTTGGCCTCATTTAGCTTAGGGGAAATTTAAGTACCCCTTAGATTAGCTTTGGCATTAGTGTTGTTTTCCTCTTTTCCTGATGTAGTATGTTGGAACATTTATCGGCTCTTGATCTCTACATGTTGAGATCTTAGGCAACGATGTAGTTGTTCCTTGTACAACTTTTGATTCCAAAATTTCAACATGCACCTATTTCAAACAATGAGAGGAACACGGGTTATTACACACATGAAATGCAATCAATGACTATGATGAATCTCTGCCAAAACGGAAATTGAAGCCAACATGTGAAATACAACACAAGTATCAATGTAATACTTTTTTATTTAAGCATGTATTATGCCAAATCACTACCACGAGTAAGGTTTTATATATTGTTTTATGATCTTTGAACAACCCCAAAACATTGATGTGTGGTTCAAGCTAAAATATGACATGATAAGAAATGGCACAGATTCATCCAAGTTACTGCTTCTTAATCATTCCTTATGTACAGATGCCCCTTTTGAGTAAAACCAATCATTTTCTAGGTCATTGTTTTAGAGATCGGTTTGTGTTGAAAATGCTCAGGGTGGGTATATAGGGTTTGTTATACTCAACTTGATTAGAAATGCATGCCCTACAACTTTGGTTTCTTAAAGAATGTCCAGGATATTCTAAAACTGTCATTGTAAATTATCAATGTTATGAAACCTTGAAACTATGAATTTTATGAGAATTTTGTGATTTTCATAAAAGGGGCATTAAGAGACATGGAACACAACCCTTTTTCCATATAACATTGATTGCATTCTACCAAAATTGGGTTTAAATGTAGGGAAACCTCATGAATGGTATTAACAATAGTGGTAGCACTGCATTGGGGACTAAAGATACGTTTTGGAAGGTCTTCTTATCTCACTTTCTAGAGCCTGTGGATTCCCTTGAGTGCAATGGTATGGAGTCTCTGACAAAATAATATGGTGTGCGTTTGGATGGATCTACTGAAATAGTTGAAAAGATTGTGGAAGAGGATGGTGAAAATCTCATGGATAGCATTCGGGATAAGAAGAAGGTGACCACTTGTTACCTAGGTCAGGAAGTGTGGATGACATACACGTTAATCAGGATGTAGAGAGCATCATCTCATCTCCACAAAGAATGATCAACACTGCAAAAAAAACCTCGGTAGAGGAAAAAATAGGGTTAGAATTATCTCAAGTATGTTGGCACAAGTAGTTATGGGTGATGAAGAAGATGTGGCTACTAGATTGAAAGCTCTTCAACCAGGACTAGTTGAAAAAATAAAATTCAAGGAAGTTTTGAAGTTCTAGGGAGGGCTTCAAGAATAATTGGAATGTATGTTAGTATATCCTTATAATGTTGATTCTCATTGGTTTTTGCAAATAGTATGAAATTTTAGAGCATCAAGAAATTGAACTAGAATATGTATGATTGAATGTCTTGACTTTATTTCCGAGTAAGATTTGAACATTGTCAAGATTTACTGTGTTGAAGTATCTATGCAGTATGTTTGCTGAGGTATATATGTAGTATGTTTTCAAATATAATGTTTATATTTATTTTTCTTTGTTATTTTATCTGTAATTGGGTATGTGCCTATTGTTAGGTAAGCTTGACTCGGGATAGAGTCAAAGTTGACCAGGTTAAACAGTGATGGTTTTGGGGCACATGGTATTATACACCCATAGTATTCTTCCGGTGGTATTATATGTAATGGAGCTTATAAAAGGTTGGAAGGACTTCATTGTAATGCAAGACCTGGAGGTGAGCAGTGAAGGCTCACTTGGTCAGATTGGCCAGGGTTTTGGCCAATGATAATGAAATCTTGTTAGGTTGGGTTTTTCCCCGGATTTGGGGTTTTCGCGGATAAACATTTGTGTTTATGTGTTTATGGTTGTTGCTGGTTATTTTTATATTTATTCCTTTCAGTATTTATTTTTGTTATGTTGTAAATTTTTTAACAAATGGTATCAGAGCCAGATATTGGCTTCAAAGGGATTCTTTGATGCCAAGGGTTTATAGTGCCTCATGAGATCAATGCAGCCATTTTCCAAATATGTGTTTGGAAAATAATGGTGGAACAATCGCACGTGGAAGAACCTTGAGGAGAATGTGCGGAAGATAGTGCCATAACTGTGAGAGATCGCAGTGCATTTGCAATATTTACTTGTTTGGAACATGCTAACGAATTGTTCAAGATTCATGCGGCTATTTAAAGAAGGTCAACAGAAGAAAATTGTTCGTTTTCTACTACGTGTGGCCACCTGTGGTGGAATCTACGAGTTTCTCTTCGGGCTCGCAGTTGGAGCAGTTTGATAAAAGCTTTTGAGGAAATCAAATTGAGAGAGGATGGATCAGAATCGCAACAACAATAAACACATTTTTTTTTAATGAAGTTCAAATTATTGCATGTAAATGGACATACTACTGTAAGACCTCATAAGGCATGTGTACCCCTTGGTGATCACTGGTAAAGTGTGGGTTAGACCTAGGTGACAGGGGGGATGTCGAGTTAACAATACCCCGGGTAAAAACTTTGAGGGGGGTAAGAGCTAGAGTGAGCGAGATTGTCTCAATTAGCAGGTTTGGTTGGAGTTAGTCATAGACCTAGGTGACAGGGGGGATGTCGAGTTAACAATACCCCGGGTAAAAACTCTGAGGGGGGTAAGAGGTAGAGTGAGCGGGATTGTTTCACTTAGCAGGTTTGGTTGGAGTTAGTCAAGGAACCCCAGGTCAAGTTTAAGGGGGGAAGTTTTAGGTAAACTTGACTCGGGATAGAGTCAAAGTTGACCAAGTTAAACAGTGATGGTTTTGGGGCACATGGTATTATACACCCATAGTATTTTGTCCGTGTTATTATATGTAATGGAGCTTATAAAAGGCTGGAAGGACTTCATTGTAATGCAAGACCTGGAGGTGAGCAATGAAGCCTCACTTGGTCGGATTGGCCAGGGTTTTGGCCAATGCTAATGAGATCTTATTAGGTTGGGGTTTTCACCAGATTTGGGGTTTTCGTGGATAAACATTTGTGTTTATGTGTTTATGGTTGTTGCTGGTTATTTTTATATTTATTCCTTTAAGTAATTATTTATGTTATGTAGTAAATTTCTTAACACCTATTTGCAAGAGATTGATAGATTCACATTAAATATCCTAGAATATTTTGGTAAAATATCTAGTTTGTGACTATCTCGCATGAATGAAACATTAAAATTGAGAAATGCAAATAAGTTTACTTGCTACTTGTGTCATGTTTAGTTAAGAACGTCATAAACTACTTTGTAATGAGTTATTTTCAACATTTTTTTTTCATTTTATAGATGATACATTATTAGTTTGGAGGGCATATGATGTATCAAAATATGGAATATAGAGCTAATGTGAATATTTTCATGTCTTTTTATAGGTGATAAATTTTCAGTTTACAAGTCATGATATATCAAGAGATGAAATATGCTTATGTGTTTCATATATTATTCTGGGCATAGTTTCTGTACTATCATTTTGATGCTAGTACTAGTGATAACAAATGCTTGTCTTATATGAGATACATATTCCTTGATCTCCATAGTGTCCATGGTTGTCACTAAAAGAAATTGTATACATTGTATGAGATTCCAATGATATTGAAACATTCCAAAATTTAAATATGTAAAAGATTTATTAGCATTCCAATGACATTGAAACATTCCAAAATTTAAATATGTAAATGATTTATTTGCGTGTTTACATCTGTGATCTATTTATCCATGACTATAAACTTGTTCAAACTATAGGCATACTTATGTGTGGATCTGGGATGTTGGTTTCATTCTAAAAGTTTCATTTGCTCAACGTCATGGTGTATTTTTCTTTGGGCATATTTGAATGAAGCTAATTCTCACCAATAACTTCCATGATGTTGCATGCATGCTGATTTGGTTGGCTTCATTTCAAGGCCTTAATTTACTCATTATTTGTTTTTTGATTTTGAGATTTCTTGCATTTTTCCATTGAGAATGATACTTCTATTGATTGAAAATGTTTGCTATGCACACCATCAAAATCTCCCCCTTCCTCTTTGATAGAGACAAAGACAATCACAAACTAGTTAATGTCAGGGAGGAAGCCTAGTATTTAATATTCTAAATCACCAATCTATTCACATAAATCATGTGTGGAGAATGTCTATATCCAATCTCACTAGCTTCCCTCATAACTCTACATTGCTATCATAACAAGTGTATACTTAAGGTCAGAAACCTTCTCCTGTAGTTTTAAGATTAAAATTATTATCAAGCTTTTCTAATTGAAGGAACTTGTACATCTGGTAATCAAATACATTGATTAAAAGGCCCTTTTCACGGACTTTTTTGGTCTCATACTAAGGATCCTTAATGAAACTCTTATTATTGAGATAAAAAAATAACGCACCTTACAAACGTTTTTGCAGGATATCTTGTGGTAGACATCTTCCATCACACAAGAAAGGTTTTCACATTTCCCAAGATTCCCAGACACTTTGAAACTCGACAAAACTTCCTAATTCAATATTTTTTGTTGACATTATGGTATTCATGTCACATCTAGGGAGTGCCTTTGGCCATCTTAGGCCATAGAAGATTTTTTAGCTTTTGTTGCCCTAGATAGGTCTTGACAATCCATATGGCAGAAAGGGTTGCACCTTACTTGGCGATATGAGTGAAGAACACTTCCTCATTCCTGATAAGGTAAAAAATATCCCATTCTACTTTGGTAAGTTCCTTTTTTTCCTTCTATAGGTGTTAATAAGAACTTAGAAGGTTCTGAAAACTTTTGTCAACACGCTATGTATTTTGGAAGGGCATCAGAAAAAATAATAAAGTACATCAATTGTTGTTGAGGTTGGAGTAGTGAAATTATCTTGATGAGCCGCATATTGGTTGTGCTCAAAATGGAAACTCAACCAACAATATCCAACATATATCAGACTGGCAGTAGAGAGAAAGCTTTCCTTATGGATCTTAAAAGACTAGAAGGATTCAGAGGTGGATTTTGAGGATAAATTTAATTTTCCTGGAAAAGGATTTATCTAGGATTTTCAAACAATGTTGGAGGTCAATTTATTGCCACTTCATTTGGATATGAGCCTAATATTTTTGGGATTACAAATTGATCATGATTTCAAGTAAATTGCATCTCAAAATTTAATGTAAACTTTTGGCAAGACAGGCCCAATGAACTCCCAAGTCGTTTTGTAGTATTCACAAGGTAGCGCATCTATTCTTGGATTTTCACCATTAGATTTTCTATCTAGGGTCATGTTAAATTTCTCTAGTGATATGTTCAACTCACAAGCCTCTCTATCCTAGTGAGAAAATTTGGAAGCGACAAATTATAAACATTGATTCAAGGCATCTTCTTCGGACTTCTCAGTGGAGTGGTGGATATCTGGCTTGTGGCAGGCTAAAGGATATTGAAAAGTCTCTTCATTCTTAATGATCCTACCTTTATAAGTATGAATAGTTTTGATGCCTTCAAACTCCTGCTATTGTTGAAGAGCCCGAAACAAGATTTTTGTGCCTTTATCTTTGTCCCTAACTCCTGTGGAGTTTGGCCCTCATTTGTACACCTTTGAATTTCATACTCTTAGCATTTCTTAGGACATACTTGGCTCATTGGGGTTGTTTCCATTTCAATATTAAATGGGTTTTCTTTCAAAGGAAATCTAACAGAGGAGTAGGTGTTCATCTTATTTATTTCCCTAGAATTTCTTGATTCTGGCTATTGGCCTCTACCCCATGCCCCTTCACTTTGTAGGCTTGCTTGATACATCAATTGTTTTTTCCTACCATAGCATGTGTGGACCTCTTGGGCCTACTAAATTTCAGTGGGGGGATTTAATTTTTTTCTTTTGATGATTTAAACATCTTATTATTTGGTGGAGTCTCTGACAAACACTTTTTCTATACTCTTGGGGGATTATACCTTTGGGGTGATGCTACAAGCATCCCTTGATTGGCATAAGTTGTTTGATCTTCAGGATTCTTGGGTATTTTTGTTTTCCTTGGAATATCAGAGGGGTAGCCCCTTAATTGCTTCTATTGGTACCTGGCATTCTCATCATTATTATTATTTTTATTTTAAACTTATATCCAACCTCCATTGTGAGTGACTTTCAATGAGGGGTAAGGGTGGGAGGAGGCTCAAGTTTAGTAGGGTTTGATTTGAAGTATGTAAAAAAATCTTGATGCAATGATTCCTATCATGGGGCATAAAATAGATATTTGGCATATTTAGATAGACAAATTTCAGAATGATAAATTTAGAGCCACATTTCAAAATTTCATCTTTAAATTATCTTGACAAGTCAATTTGAATGCAAGCCTTTGATCCATAGCCTAGTTCAGTATCACTTAACAACTTCAGACAAAATAAGATTACCAAACTTTATGATCAATCATGGAAGGAATTCCATAGGTGCATAGGAATTTTTGGGGGTTTAATCTAGACTGGACACATAAAGTATACATGTAGTCAACATAAAAATCAGCTCCCTAGTGTGCTAGAAGATCATTAGGCTACTACAAACCCTACAAAACCAAGGTATTTAACACAATTTGGTTTACTGATGAGGAATCCTTAATAAAGGTGAAAGGCCTTTCCAAAAAATTGTTGTAGGTTCCAACCTTCTAGCCATAGTCAAGTACGACTAAAGGTGGGATCCCTCCAACAATATAAGCAATGTGGACCTCTTCAGCCTACTAAATTTCAGTGGGGGGATTTAATTTGTTTCTTTTGGTGTTTTAAACATCTTACTATTTGGTGGGGTCTCTAACAAACACTTTTTCTATACTCTTGGGGGATTATACCTTTTGGGTGATGCTACAAGCATCCCTTGATTGACATAAATTGTTTGATCTTCAGGATTCTTGGGGATTTGTGTTTTTCTTGGAATATCAGAGGGGTAGCCCCTTAATTGCATCTATTGGTACCTGGTATTCTCATCATTATTATTCTTTTTATTTTAAACTTCTATCCAACCTCCATTGTGAGTGACTTTCAAGGAGGGGTAAGGGTGGGAGTAGGCTCAACTTTAGTAGGGTTTGATTTTAAGTATAAAAAAATATCTTGATGCAATGATTCCTATCATGGGGCACAAAATAGACATTTGGCATATTTAAATAGACAACTTTCATAATGATAAATTTAGAGCCACAATTAAAAATTTCATCTTTAAACTCTCTTGACAGGCCAATTTGAATGCAAGACTTGATCCATAGCCTAGTTCAATATCACTTGACAACTTCAGAGAAAATAATATTACCAAACTTTTTGATCAGTCATGGAAGGAAATTTAGTAGGTGCATAGGAATTTTCGGGGATTTAATCTAGACTGGACACATAAAGTATACATATAGTCAACATAAAAATCAGCTCCCTAGTGTGCTAGAAGATCATTAGGCTACTACAAACCCTACAAAACCAAGGTATTTAACACAATTTGGTTGACAACTTCAGAGAAAATAATATTACCAAACTTTTTGATCAGTCATGGAAGGAAATTTGGTAGGTGCATAGGAATTTTCGTGGGTTTAATCTAGACTGGACACATTAAGTATACATGTAGTCAACATAAAAATCAGCTCCCTAGTGTGCTAGAAGATCATTAGGCTACTACAAACCCTACAAAACCAAGGTATTTAACACAATTTGGTTTACTGATGAGGAATCCTTAATAAAGGTGGAAGGCCATTCCAAAAAATTGTTGTAGGTTCCAACCTTCTAGCCATAGTCAAGTACGACTAAAGGTGGGATCCTTCCAACAATATAAGCAATGTGGACCTCTTCTGCCTACTAAATTTCAGTGGGGGGATTTAATTTGTTTCTTTTGGTGTTTTAAACATCTTACTATTTGGTGGGGTCTCTAACAAACACTTTTTCTATACTCTTGGGGGATTATACCTTTTGGGTGATGCTACAAGCATCCCTTGATTGACATAAATTGTTTGATCTTCAGGATTCTTGGGGATTTGTGTTTTTCTTGGAATATCAGAGGGGTAGCCCCTTAATTGCATCTATTGGTACCTGGTATTCTCATCATTATTATTCTTTTTATTTTAAACTTCTATCCAACGTCCACTGTGAGTGACTTTCAAGGAGGGGTAAGGGTGGGAGTAGGCTCAACTTTAGTAGGGTTTGATTTTAAGTATAAAAAAATATCTTGATGCAATGATTCCTATCATGGGGCACAAAATAAACAACTTTCATAATGATAAATTTAGAGCCACAATTAAAAATTTCATCTTTAAACTCTCTTGACAGGTCAATTTGAATGCAAGACTTGATCCATCGCCTAGTTCAGTATCACTTGAAAACTTCAGAGAAAATAATATTACCAAACTTTGTGATCAGTCATGGAAGGAAATTTCGTAGGTGCATAGGAATTTTCGGGGGTTTAATCTAGAATGGACACATAAAGTATACATGTAGTCAACATAATAATCAACTCCCTAGAGTGCTGGAAGATCATTAGGCTACTACAAACCATACAGAACCAAGGTTTTTAACAGAATTTGGTTGACTGATGAGGAATCCTTAATAAAGGGGGAAGGCCTTTCCAAAAAATTGTTGTAGGTTCCAACCTTCTAGCCATAGCCAAGTACGACTAAAGGTGGGATCCCTCCAATAGTATAAGCAATGAAAACCAGATTCTTAATATCACACGTTACATGCTTCTCCTCTATTGTGGTTCCACTTGGAAAATCAATTTCACTTCAGGAATAGTGGAACATTCTGAAGACAATTTGATTTTCTGTTATGAAAAAGGCCTAAAGGAGCTCAATGAAAAACCAATGGGTTGCAAGTTGAGTCGGCTGGAAGTACAGAAACAATTATGAGATTAATTTAGACTCATGCAATATTGAATGCCAACTAAATTAATCTTGAGATATGGACATTCCCTTGATCTCTTTAGAGATGTTCCCAGAAGAGTCTAGTTTAAATGAATATGCCCTAAAATAAGGTTACAAGATTTTGATTCCCCAATTTTTAATATAGTTATGTTGGATCAAACACTCCATGCTTTCTGAAAGAATTTATATTACATGTTTGAACTCTTAAATTATTTATTGCCTACCTTAAGAGTTGTAGAAAGAAATCACAAGATAATGGAAAGAGATAACAAATTTCAAATTGAAGTGTCATTTCTCCTATTTCTCAATAAGACAATTATTCAAATAAATCATGGAGGAAACATCATCTATAATAGTATAGTTATAGAAAAACCACACAAAGAGGGTTGTCGAAAACAAATACAACTATGTGCATACTATTAAGAGCTAAAACCTCAGGATAAATTTCATGTACGAGGGTACAAGGAAGAGAAGATCATTAATTCTTAGAGCTATTATCGAGGATTGTGGATAAAGACTGAGAAGGATGTTCCTTCTCCAATTCAAAAATCATTGTATATGCATCTCTACTAACATACAAGGTTGTAAAAAAGAAAGCCTGGATAGATGGTTGACTAGATGAACTTGTGAAATGTGTTGCTTCCTGGGAGAGGCATCCCACTAATGGTGTCCAGAGCAACTCAAATAGTTGTTAGTATGACGTGAACTGTCTCAAGCTCTGAGATAACATTTCTATGGGGCACCTCAGAAGGGTAGGGTAACTTGATGATGAAGAACATATGATCCATGGAAGTCTCATGGATCTAGAATCCAAGAAGGTATTTAGCTTGGCTTGCTACATGGTTCCTTAGGTAGATGGGATCATAGAGAAAAAATATGTGATTTTCATAAGGGTCTCCCATATGAACAAATATAGGAATATCTCATTTAAATATTGGAACAAGGTTAAAAGAGAGTTTTCTAATCCTTGAATAGACAGTAGAACCCCCTTTAATCACCTAATAAATGGGATGATGGAGTATGAAATGTGTCTTGTCTAAGTCTCTTGTAGATGTGTAGTAACCTAAGTGGGTATTACCCAACTAACCACTTAAGCTAGACATCCAATTGAAAGTCTGACTCTTGAGAGGTTACCCTATGAACATACTATATTTCTTTCTCTTATTATTTTTTGGTGTCATATTATTAATTATTTGAAAATTGTTTTCTTCTTTGATTTATGGTAAAAATATTGATAAACTTACTTCATTTGTCTTGTTTCAAAGGAGTTTCATCTTTAGCCTTCGTTAATGCATTTTCACATGTATGTTATAACCTTAAAAAATATAAAGCTAATTAGAAAAGAACTTTTGGCTCACAATGTGCATGATTACTTCAGCAGGGGTATATAAATGTTGGTGTTGTAATGAAAAAAACAAAAATGAAAGATGATTTTGAACCAAAGTTGAAGCTTTCAAAAGAGAGTATGCAAACATAAAATTGTAGAGACAAAGTGGTTGATGCATAAGAGGAGGTTTATTTCATTACTGGTTAGATTAAAGATTTTGAGGAAAACTTTTCATTTGAATCTAATTTAGCTAGAAGGTGAAAACCAAACTAAATTTATTTTTATAACTTTTTTCATTGTTTAAATTTATTTGTAATATTAGATTACATCTGATCAAATTTTAATTTTATAATATTTTGAAATTTGTCTATGAACCCCACTTGCTGGTTTTAACTCGTCAACAAATGAATTTTGGTGTGATTATGGCCAAAACCTATCTCAAAAATTTTGATATGGATCACAGAACCCTCAATTCAATAATCATAAAAAAATAATTAATTTATTTTATAATTTCCATTTTTATATTTTAATTTATAAATATATTTAATTTAAAATAATATAATTTAAAAGTGAAAATGAATGATAAATAAAGATAAGATGAATGATCATCTCTTTCAAAATTTTCATTTTTTTAAAACTTAATTTATTTTTTTAGAAAAGATTAAATTAAATTATTTTTTTTATATTTTTTTCAAATGAATTTTTATTTAATTTATATATATTTTTAAATTTTAAAATAATTTAATTAAAAATAATAAAATAATAAATAAATTTATATTTATAAAAGTTTTCATTTTAAAAATATTAGTGTAGATTCATTTTAAATCTAGATTTACCAAAGGTTGAGAGATCAAATTAAGTGATAAAAATTTGGATCCCTCTCAACCTTGGTAGATCCAGATTTAAAATAAATCTAAATTAGGGTATCAATTAATGTTAGAGTGTATTATGTATTCTTAACAAATTTATCTTTCATGTAAATTGCATCTATTATTAGAATGTAATGAAATTTATAATATTTAAAGATTTAAATATGGTTTATATTTTCACTATAACACATTGAAGATTATAATATAATGCTTCATTTTCATTCATAATATTTAATATTAAATTTTCAAAAAAACTGATGTAACATTTTTATAAAACTTTCCTGTAATGCTTGTCCCAGTCCCTAAACAGTCTACCTCTTTCGAGAGTTTAAAAATTTAGCATCCAATCAATAGAAACTAAATCCTTACCATATTTACTTACCTTGACGTTGTCTGTAATATTTAATTAACCACATGAATGAGGAATTAAGGATTACTATCTAATAGGCAACCGAATTAGGCCTTTAAATTTCAAATCCAAAAATTTAATAAAAAAGAATAGCAGAAATAAAAATAAAATTCCAAAAACACAATATATTTAGACAACTAGGGAACTATATACATATAATTAATGAAATTATTATTAATATAATTTATGATGTAATAATTTAATGTCAAAATAATTTAATACAAAATATATATGTAAGCTAGGTTTTCCATTGTTTAAAAAAAACAATGTTATAAGTGAGGCACTGCCGTGTGCTTTTGGATTCAGATATCACCAAAACACCTAGCAGGCAGCAACTGGCATTGGCGTAATTTCCATTTAGGTAGCGATCAGAACTCCACCGTTGCCAGAACCGCACGTCTAGAGTTGCTTGAACAGTCTGCCATGGCCACAAAACCGAAGTCGTCGGCCCACGTTCATGTGAATGAGGAAATAAAGGGATTGGGCGCAGCTGGTAGGAATCCCAGTGAGCAGCCGCGTCAGTCGCTGATTCGGTTGTGGTTGGGAGAGAATGTGCGCAGTCACAATCCTGCGACTGAGGTGACTGGTGTTAACCATTCATCTTCCTGGGTAAACAGTACGCAACAGGCTCATCATCCTACAACGGAAAACCCTATCCCTACATCATTCGACTTGAATCTTCCGCCGCCTCTGTCAATCAATTTCGCTCTTTCCCCGTCAGCAAAAGAGAATGATCGACATGAGCGTTCCCTACTTTCACTCGATAGCAAATTACCGGACCGAGGGCAGCGCTTCCATCGGCCATGTACGAAAGAGGCGGCGGTGTGATAGGCACAAGATATCAAAGAACGCACATTCCAGAGAAAGAAACAACCAGGAGACAGAAATGGGCATTGCCCACAACTTCCGCGAGGAGGAAATTGGATTTCAGTGCCTCCGGTTTGTTTCCTGAATCCTTCTTCATATATTTAGGTTTAGGTTTTTGTTGTTTTGAATATAGACAATATTGATCCATATTGATATATGTTGCAATATGTTGTATGTTATGCAGGACGAAAACTCTGCGAACGGGGAAGTTATCACGGCACTTAAAACCCTGAAAGCCGGCAATCAACCCCATGTAACCCGAGGCAGGGAAACAACATCTTCAGAGGAAAGAAACAAGTGGATAGAATGGAGTCAACTTCTGCAGGTTACCGCTGCAGAATTGGAAGATTAGAGTAGTAACGAGCATAGTGCTGAAACAGTCGTCTGTGGAAGGGATAGGATAGCATAGATTTAAGAGTTTTACTGATTTCTCTGTTTTAAGGGTTTTCAATTGCCCACAACTTCCACTGGGATAATTGAAAACCCTTAAAGACGTTTCAATAAACAGAGAAATCAGTAAAACTCTTAAAATCTATGCTATCCTATCCCTTCCACAGACGACTGTTTCAGCACTATGCTCGTTACTACTCTAATCTTCCAATTCTGCAGCGGTAACCTGCAGAAGTTGACTCCATTCTATCCACTAGTTTCTTTCCTCTGAAGATGTTGTTTCCCTGCCTCGGGTTACATGGGGTTGATTGCCGGCTTTCAGGGTTTTAAGTGCCGTGATAACTTCCCCGATCTCAGAGTTTTCGTCCCGCATAACATACAACATATTGCAACATATATCAATATGGATCAATATTATCTATATTCAAAACAACAAAAACCTAAACCTAAATATATGAAGAAGGATTCAGGAAACAAACCGGAGGCACTATAATCCAATTTCCTCCTCTCGGAAGTTGTGGGCAATGGCCATTTCTGTCTCCTGGTTGTTTCTTTCTCTCGAATGCGCGTTCGTTGATATCTTGTGCCTATCACACCGCCGCCTCTTTCGTACATGGCCGATGGAAGCGCTACCCTCGGTCCGGATCTTGCTATCGAGTGAAAGTAGGGAACGCTCATGTCGATCATTCTTTTTGCTGACGGGGAAAGAGTGAAATTGATTGACAGAGGCGACGGAAGATTCAAGTCGAATGATGTAGGGATAGGGTTTCGGTTGTAGGATGATGAGGCTGTTGTAGGATGATGAGGCTGTTGCGTACTGTTTACCCAGGAAGATGAATGGTTAACACCAGTCACGTCAGTCGCAGGATTGTGACTGCGCACATTCTCTCCCAACCACAACCGAATGGGCGATTGACTCGGCTGCTCACTGGGATTCCTACCAGCTGCGCCCAATCCCTTTATTTCCTCATTCACAACAACGAGGACGACTTCCAGATATTTGATAGTTATAGATCCAAAGTAAAGATAGATCTATGATGGTTTAATTTCTCCATTTAAATAGGTTACATTCCATGTGAATACCATGGTCAATACCATTAGTTTTCAATACCAACTGCCATCTTTATTTTTATTAATATTAATATTAAAGTTAATAATGTTTTTTTGCATGGTATTAATAATAATTTGGCCTATAGATTTCACCTAAATAACACATCATTTTTCAGTGTTCATAACTATAAAATGAATTATGGAATAAATATATAAAAAAAAAGTTTTATTTATTTACGATACCTCTGCGTTATTTATATTTTTATTAATTTAATATATTTATGTGAATACCATGGGTCAATACCATTACTTCTCAATACCATGTGCATTTTTACTTTTATTTGTCTTAATATTTGGGTTAATAATGTTTTTATGCATGGTATAAAATAATTTGGCATAGATTTCATATAAAAAAGTTTTATTTTTTTAGTGTTCGTTATTATATTTTTATTAATTTAATATACTTCTTTTATAAATATGGTTTTTGGCCCCTAGTATTTAGCCCATGGTATTAAAATGATATTTGTCCCATAGGCTTCACCTAAATAAAACTTCTTTTATGAGCCTTCTTTAAATATAAAGAGGTTTATGGAGTAAATATAAAAAGAAGTTTTATTTATTTACCATACTTCTAATTTATTTATATTTTTATTTATTTACCATACCTTTGGAGTAAGTATAAAAAGATTTTTTATTTATTTACCCTACCTCAAGTTAATTTATATTTTTATTTGTTTAGCATAACTATTTTTTTAGTGTTCATAAACCTCTTTATATTTTAAATTTATATTGTGTTTATACATAATAATAACTAGATTGATTTCTAAATAGCCCCGACATTAGATTAAAAATGTTAAATGTTAAACATTACATGTTAATTGCTTACATATATATTTACGTTTACACCTTTATGTGAGATCTACCCCCATATTGGGCTGTAGAGTGCTTTTCTGCTCATTATTATGTATAAACACAATATAAATTTAAAATATAAAGAAGTTTACGACCATTCAAAAATGAGATATCGTAAATAAATAAAACATTGTTTTATATTTACTCCATAAACCTCTTTATATTTACGAAAACTCAAAAAAGAGGTTTTATTTAGGTGAAGAGTAGGGAGGTTGGAGAGAAAGGGAGAGAGAGGAAGGATGAGAGAGAGGACATGAGAGATAGGAGGAGAGTGATGGGGGAAGAGAGATGATATGAGAGCAAAGAGAGAGAGAGAGAGAGGGAGATGGGGCAAGAGAGAGGGGGGTAAGAGAGGAAGGGAAAGAGAGGAAGTGTTGTCTAGGTAAATATTATTTGCGGACAGAGACGATCCCTCTAGCTCAATGAGTGGGACTAGTAACCTACGTGACAATCTACAAGACACTTTCCTAAATTACAATCAAAATGAGAGAACACAAATATAGCCTACCTCGTTTTGATGCTATAACACACTCCTTTGTTGAAGATCTCGAGTCACTCGCTTGTCAAGCTCAGCTCTACTACTCACAGCATTTGAATACCTACATAAGAGATCAAAGATACAACAAAGCATACAAGTACACCAAGCATAGTAAAAGTAATCCACTTAACAGATCAAACAAAATTAAGATAAATGATGCATTAACACAAACATTTATGGAAAGTGAACCAAGAGTTTTATATATTAATGAAATAAAGGAGGAAGAATACATCTAAGCCTTGATTTGAATAAGCCCTCCTTGAGTGAATGTCCAAGTCCAAGCTCAAGCTCTCCAATCACTCCTTCTCCAAGCCAAATGAGTAGCATGTAGACACTATCTCAACATAAGGGTGCAAATAATCAGAGAAAAACCATTTGGGAATGGGAGAGGATCAATATATAGGCAAGGAGACGGAGTTAGGATTTCTCCAAAGATAAGGGAAGACCCTCATCTCAAGGAGATAGCTCATAGGAATAATATCAAAGAGAAATATTAGGAGAATTTGACCACATCCACGCTGAACCAACTTGTCGTTCTGGAAGCCTCCAGATAACGAAGCTTCTTGTTCTCTTTGGTAAAACTTGCCTTTTATGGATCATCACAATGATCCAAGTAAAAATTGTGATGGCAACACGAGGCTAGTATAGTGCAACTTGGCATCAGCACTAGTTTCTAGTGTCACAATTGTGCTAGTCTTGAAATTAGGGTTTTAGAGCTTGCTTCTTTAGGGAAGGCTGAAGACATGTTTCCATCAGTGTTTCAGGGAGGATTTGAATTGTGTATCAGGATGGGTACATTGCATGATTGCCAGGTTTCAGACACTTTAGGGTATGACACAGGGAATTGTAGGAGCTGTGACAAAATATTGTGTAACAGATGCTCCTTAAAGCTTGAAAGTAGAACTTGGAGTGATGGTTGAGATGCTTTACGAGATTTTGCAAGGACGAGAACAAACACTGTCAGGAGACCTGCAAATAAAGGATGCATATACATATACATATTTGATATAAAAACATGAATCCATAGTATGGACACAACCATTCGGATAGAAAAGACTATGTGAAGAGATCCACGACATGAGTAAAACCATTCGAATAAAAAGGATCCTCTATAAGTCTACGATCCAAGGTATGGATGCAACCACCTGATATAGAAGGATCATCATCATCATCATAAATATAAAGTCCCACGGTATGGTATCATCCATTCATATAGAATAAACATGTGTACAATCATGAACAATACAAAACTTCATACAACCCGAGTCATAATAGACAAAACCCAGGGTCTTGCGCTCCATCCCTAACCTGATCAAAGTACATATTCTAACATGCGAATGAATGTGTTGAAGTCGAACATGCTAGAAAACCACCTGATTACTGGCCAAGGATGTGGCCCATTAACAGGCATGAGAGGAACCACCAATAATGACAATGACTCTCAAGGTACGACAGTACAATCCGTGAATGTGAAAATGAAACTAAAGTCAAACACTCGTGGAATCATGTGATTGAAGGCCAATGATAAAATATTGTTGTTGGATGTGAAGAACATTCCATTAAGGCATGCAAGCTCTAAGGTACTAAAAGGGAGTCTCTAAGTCACCTTCCTGGATAATGAACTGAAGTCGACAGGTACTGACCCGTCGAAGGAGGGCCATGATGATTCCCCCATCATCGACATGAAATGAGGAATAAAGTGGAATGGATGAGTATGATCCAAGACTGTAGCAAAGGGTTAGAAAATGTATAGGTAATGAACTGTAAATAGGATTTCTCTTGAACATATTAGTGACACAACTTCGAAGTGTGGTAGCATTTGACTCAACATAAGACGAAGGGTCATGATGACAAAATGGAATAGTAGATGAGGGGAAAAATGGATCACCCAAACCCAGAATGACAAGTGATTAAACCCGATACGAGAAACAAATGAGTGGCATGTTCAAGAGCGACATGCTGCCTATACAAGAGATGTTTCACTTTAATTTTTCCCCACTATTTCTAGCTAGTACCCTAATTATTTTTTATCACAAGCTTGAAGGAGATAGAATATGCTTTTTGTATAAGATCATTCTTTGAATGAATCAATCCCAGTAAGTTTTAGGAGCCCTAGGAAGGAGAAACTTTGACTTGTCATGGTGACAAGTTTTTGGCTGTTTAATTTTTTACGAGTTCGACGGAAGAATAACTTGGTATCTTTTTCATATTTAGAGAGTTTGAAAAAGAGAAGAAAAAGAAAACTCCATCATGTCCCTCTTTGTAATTTATCTCTCGAACATAAAAAGTTAGAAATCAATATTCGAGAAAACCTTTTGACCATGTCGACCAAGGTTTACCTTTTTCATCAATAGTCAATCTTAGCTCGAAAAAGGGGTAAACGTATACTGAGACAACACTAATTCATTTAATTTAACAAGTTCAAAAAGACAAGTACTCGATGATCTTTTCCTATTTCAAGAGTTAGAGAAAATCTTAAAGATGATTCCAGGGGGGTTCATTTTTTGTTTATTTTTAACGACTCCGGAAAAGAGATAAAACAAAAACTTGTTGAATCGGTAAAAAATGATCATTATAACCACCAAAAAGAACGTAACTACACATAAACAACCACACATCACTGTTATCGAGGACAATATTTAAATATTGACAAAAATGTGTTTAAAAAATTATAAAGAGACCAAAAGTAAAAATGTTTTTACCATTTCACTTGGAGTAAATTGAAGAGTGCATTTTACCTCATTTTCCTTGATTCTTTAGGAAAGAAATGTGGGAGATCCATGGCACCAATTCACAAACCGTCAACTGCAGGTAAAATCTCTTCCTTTTCTCTTGTTTTTCATTCTAATTTGATGGCATTTCATAGAATTTTTGCTGGTTTAAAGGGATGATTTCAATTTTTAAAATTGGGGGCGACCAACACGAGTCTACTCATCGAATCCACATTGATCGCCTCTGATCCCAAAAGTCTCTCGTGCTACTAGCGTGAAAATAATTAAAGCAGTCGCGTTGGATACAGGGCAGAAAAAAGAAAGAGAAATCCTCTCTTTTGATTGATTTTTCTTTTGAGATTTCGATTCGAGGAAAGAAATTTAACCAATGTATATGGTTTGTTTGTAGGAGATTTCGACAACATGGTCATCGAATGGAACAAAAGGGACCATGAGGCAGAAGATCACTAGGCCGCCCAAATGATTGAATGTGTCAATGCTTTGAAGGACTGTGAGTTATTAAAATTATTCCAAACCCCAGGACTCAAAGCTCAAAATGAACTACTACACTATCTAATCAGTCTATGGGATGTTGATCGGCATATCTTCATCATTGGAGACCAAGAACTAGAGTTGGAAGTAGATGATATCTACTTCATTACTGGATTGTCTAGAAGAGGGGAAAGATTCCAACTCTTTGGATCCCGTGGTGGAGGTGATAGCACCAATACCTTAATCAGAAGGCATTGCTCGGGCGTAGAGACAACTGTGAGTAGGAAGGTGAAGATAGAAAACATCGACAATCTTACCTTGAGGACAATTTTACACAGCATGGCCCATATAGCTGGGGCGGAGGCTTTGCACGAGATCTCAAAATCACAATTCCAGTACATAGTGGATTGCCTTGCTCCAACAATGTTCCATTGGTATGAGGGACTATTGGTCAACATGAAGAGATAACTAACCATAGGCAAGTTGGGAAACTTGAAGCAGTTCAGCTTTGGTTCTATTTTGGTCACTTTCGTTTTGGATCATGTGCCCATATTTAGGTATCAGTGGGTAGAGGTGAAGGATCCAGCTCCACAAGATCCGAGGTAGCACAGATGGAGTGAGATCATGCCTCATGGAGGAGGGGACTAGTGGATGCATTTCCTTTCATCGTTTTTTGGGTTGTTGAGCCAAAAACTGATTGTTTTGGATGACTGTGCCTATGTAGGCACGAACTTCAAAGGAGATTTAGATCTGCCTCTACCAGCAAGTGAATAGTGGACCAATGCAGGTAAAACCCATTTTTGGATTTTTTTCAAGTTTTATGATTTTTTTTGTTTTGTTGAAAGTGTGTCTGAGAGTTTACTTGTGATAATTGTGCATATTTAGGAACAAAAAGGCCTCCTAGCATGTTGCCAATAACAAAACGAGTAGCACATTAGATAGAAGATGCTCCATACGAGGAAGGAGAAGATCCTATGGTAGAAATGGAACGAAATTTGGAAGTGATTACCCGAGGGATTCTAGAATATGCGACTACAGATGACATGCCATTCGATACCAGAGGCATACAGTAGGAGTGTCTGTGAGACTGTGCTGGATGTTAGGCCAAGTGATAAGAGCGGTCTCATGCTATCCTATGCACCATGTGGGCGAATAACTTTTTCTAGTCATGTTTTTCTACACTATTATAAGCTTTAAAAGCCATGTGTCCCAGAACACTTATTTTTTGAGATTTTGATGAAGAATATTTGACAACAGTAATATATGTGTGTGTGTGTGTGTGTGTGTGTGCATTTATATATTCTACTTATGTGTTCATGTATCATGATGATGTGATCAATTTTATAATTTACACAAATGTCTATCGAGAACATAATTTGCTAATGCATATGTTAGTATATTCAAATTCCATGGAATATGTTGATATGTGATATAATCAAAATTTCTTTCCAGCAATTGAACACAGAGATACATACACAAAATTTGTGGATTTCTTACTAAGTAATGAATATTCAATTGTAACACAAAGAGTTGTGAATATACCTTAACAACTAAATTTCTAATGCCAAGAGCAATTGCTTCTGATAACAGTTCAATAAATGCACTGTACTTGGCAATATTATTAGTTGTTCATCCGAGGCAAATACCTTGTAAATTGATCAACTCGTCATCAGGGGCGAAGAGTGCCCAAGTTGCAGAAGATAGGTTTTATGTGCTACGACAAGAATCATTAGCAAAACCAACATAATGGTTTGAGGAGATCTGCAAACCGAGTAGAACACAAGGTAAGCAGAGGGAACATGTCTGCAAAGAAAACAATCACACCAAAAAATCAAAACTTCACACCAATGAATTCACACACTAATGTAAAAAAGTAATTACATGAAAGTCGTGCATAGTAGTTTTTCAGATAAATCTTGTTGCAGGGCTGTGATAACACATTAACTTTATAGTCAACCATCTCATATACGCCTTTTTGCAAGACAGGTTTAACGATGTATGGCCCATGCCACATAGGTTCGAACTTCCCAGCTCCCAACTTATCATTGGCTTGGTCATACAACAAGACTAAGTCACCTTTAGCAAATATTTATGGAGAAACAGTTTGATCAAATTGAGCTTTAACTTGTTTTCTCAATGCTTCAATCACCATCGCAGTAGTGGCATAATCTGACATGTGACCACCACATGCCCCAGAGTGGTAGTCATTCAATACTTGTTCAACCTCTTCAAGTGTTAGACATATGGGAAGAACATAATCAACATCGACTCAGTACAACGTATCACCAATAATTTGATAAGGTTGAGATTGATGCTAGATGCAGCGTTAGTCGGATCGAGACAAATTGGATTAGAAAATTTGGGTTTGAAGATAAACAATAATATCTCTGTACCACGGGTCGTTAGTGTTGATGAGAAACAAAATTTCATCAGGAATCTGCTCAGTAAAATCAGTGGAGGTGTTTGCAGAAGGAATGACACAGATCAATTCTATAAAAACGAGTGACTCTTCAATTTGGTGGCAGTGAACTCCAAATCAAACTCTTGCAGGATAACAATCCATTTAAGTATTTTCCCCCAAGCAACTGACGAGTCAGAATATAAGTCATGGGGTTACAATTAGAAATCACCATGGTCTTTTGTATAAGAATATAATAGCGAAATTGTCGAACAATATGAATTGTTGCCAAGGCAAGTTTCTCGATATGAGCATATAGAGTTTTGGTGTCAATAAGATTTTGACTCAAATAATAAACCACGTTTTCATTGCCATCGTCATCGTCCTGGACTAGCACCATAGCAATGGTACTATCAACTGCGACCAAGTATAGGAAATAATCGCGATGATAGTCAGGGGGATGCAATAAAGGAGCACTGATGAGTGTTTGCTTTAGAGAATCAAAATATTTTTGGGAAATTTCATCCCAAATGAATGTGATCCCCTTCTTAATCAAGCGAGTAAATCCCTTGGCAAACTCACAGTAATTAGGGACAAATGATGAAGAAAATTAGCCTTTCCTTGCAAACTATGCAATTGGTGCAGTGACGAAGGAGGGGGTAAATTTACAATAGCCTCAACTTTCAGAGGGTATATTCAGATTCCTTCTTTGGACACAAAAAAACCCAAGAGCCGACCAGATTCTACGTAGAAGACACATTTATGCAAATTGAGATCGATATTATAGTGTCGGCAATGTAGAAAAATTACTCAAAGGTGGTCTGGATGGTCATGACGCTTAGCAGAATGAGTTGCTAAGTCGTCTAGATAAGGTTGAACAATGTGTTTAATATCATGAAAGGCATATGAAATTTCTCTCTGAAAGGTAGAACCATCATTTTTTAAACCGAAAGGGAGCTTCTTATAAGAGAAAGTACCCCACTGACAGATGAAAGCAGTAATGTGTTGATCAGTGAGTAAAATGTACTCTAGTTGTAACTAGAAAAACCATCCATAAAAGAGAAGATCTCACTCCCAACGCACTCATCAATGATTTGATCAATAAAGGGAGTGGGATAGTTATCTTTAGGGTAGGCACGATTGATGTCATGGTAATCAACACAAACTCGGATTGTTCCCTACTTTTTAGTAACAGGTACGATATTAGAGACCCAATCTGTCAATGGGATAGGGTAAATAAAACTAGCCTTTGGAATTTTTTCAACTTCTCCCTTAATAGCAACATGCTTCCTAGTATGCATGGGATGGAGCCATTAACGAACATGCTGCACATTAGGATACGTGGGTATTTCATGCACCACAATAGATGGATCAATACCATGCATTTCCTCATACGACCAAGTTAAGACATCAAAAAATTATTTGAAAAGGTCATTGTAAACCCTGATCTCATCAGGAGAACAAGAAACCTCAATGTGATTGTTCTTGACAATTCTAGGTTTAATGGAAATGTCAATTGGCATAGTAGTAGTAATATTTCCCATATTACCTTCAGACAAAACTTTGTGCACCAGAACAGGTGTTTGAAGTGAACGCGTTGGGTTATGAGAAACAAAAGCCTCAAGACATGAAGGAATCTCACTTAGACTTGGAAGAAACAAGGAAGGATGATGGGCATCATTTCAAGTAGTTTCGTCAAGAGACATAACCTCAACAATACTCTCATCAGTGGGAAATATCTCGTTTAAGGGATCCGAACAATCCTAAGAACCAATCCTAGGAGATTGCAAATATGTATCCATGTGCATATTGAGAACATCATGACTTTCTGAAGTGGGCAACGAAGTTGAGACAATTTCTTGATAATATTGTTCTAAGGGACTTAGTGGCAAAACGTCACCTAATGAATCAACTTGACCTGGAGAAGGAATGATCCACAGGCTAACGGAGATAGAGATCATGTTGATCGAGGTGACATGTAGAGGTGGGAGATAAAAGGTTCCCATTAAAGAAGAATCTTTGAAAAGACCTACGCCATGCTCTCATATGGAATATCAGTATTTCCCACATATTGGATGTTTCCATTTGAAGCACCAGAAGAGAAAAAGGAAAATTGATCGACGATGACAATTTTTCCTTCATGAGGAAAACGAAACACCCAGAACAAAGAGGAAACCAAACAAAACATGGCATGGGTCCAACTTCACCCATGTAGAAGGTTATAATTTAGATTTGCATCTACAATTTCTACTTCTAACTCAATAGTCTTCCCTTCCAAGGTAGTGGGAAAACTTGTGAGAATACCATAAGGATGGGAGCCTCTGCCGTCAAAGGCCTCCAAGATGTTTGGGGACGGGTTGAGAGGTAGAGAGCCAATAGATTTCCAACATGAAACAGACATGATGCAGGTGGAAGCACCTTCTTCAATGACAGTATGATGGATCATCTTTCTTTTTATAATGCTTTGAATAAAAAATGAGATTTGATGAGGAAGACGAGGAACATGGTTTTCTAGATCGAAAATAATCAAGTTTGAATCAATAGGATCAATGCCTCTTATAGTAGACAATAATGATTTTTGCTATGTTGGACAAGTTTGGAGAACTTCCAAAGCAGACATCACTAAAGGCGCTTGAGCTAAATCTTCGACAATACTGTAATGTTGAGAAGCTCTAGTGTTCGTATTATAGGATGACTTTTGAAGCACACCTTTGGGAGGTGGTCGAATCACAGATTCATTATTAGGTCTCTTGATATGGAGAGGACCATAACTGGGTGGAGTGGAAGTAGAAGGCATATCAGTAGCTTCCTTTCCACCCTCTGTTTTGGAGGAGTTTGATAAACCTAAGAATTGGATGAGGTAGAGGATTGTGGTTGGTCTACCAACTAAGTCTGCTGAGATGGAAATGGATCTCTCAATACAGTCAGGGTCCCTTTTAATAAATGAGTAACTTCTACACATCGGAAAAAGTCCTTGGTGTAATGATCTTCCTCACAAATAAGGCAAGGATATTTTAGCTTTCCTTTGGAGGCATCGTCAACAAATGACTTAGGTGGATCCAGTTTTGGGGTATCATATTTTGCTTTACCTTTACCCTTCTTCTTACCTTTCAAGGATTTGTTTGTCCAGTAGACTAGATGACATTGACCTCAAAGGTTTTACCAGGATTCGATGGGTTTTTCAAGGGATGATTAGAATAAATATTTGAAACAAATTTTTGCTTCAAAGAAGATTTAGTGGAAGTTTGAGATACTTATCCAATTATACCGTAAATATGTAGTACATCTGGAGACTTCAAAGATGTTGGATCTGAAGATGGCCTTGGAGCATCAGGAAACATTTCATATAGTGTGCCAGATTGGGAATAAACCAAATCCAAATATTGGGCACGGGAAATATCTTGATCCTTAGTAAGACAACCTCCCATCTCTATATCTGCAATTATTTTGTTTACAAATGAATTGGTGAATCATTCAGTCAACAACTCATTAGGAATTTCAAATTTGATGAGGCGACACTGATGTCTCCATTCATGGATGTGAATGGAGATATGGGCCTGTTGAGGCCTCAGAATTCTATTGCTCCAACATGGGTGATAACCACCCAGTCTGTACCTTAAAAGCAACTCCTTTTCCGTTTGGTATGGTGGCTCTGACTGGGGATGATGGAACCAGTTTCCCAATGTGGGTTTGAAAATGATGATGGGTGGTTTTCAAGTGATTGCAATAATAATAATCATAACTAAATGATCTATTCTAACATGCAAATATATAATTAACTTAATCTAATATAAACCTGGGGTATTCTGTGTAATATGCGATCTAAAAAGATATATGTTTGGTACATGGTAATAAAGATCATTCATGTGTTAAACAAAGATGATAGCATGTAAAGATAATTTCTTTGACTGAATAGTTAGTCAAGGAAATATGAAAATTATATCCCATATATCTAGTGATCATACATGAAACTAAATGCTTTCAACTAAATATTATACAATAGTGAAATTAACACATAACAGAAAGAGCATACTTCATATATAATTCATGAAACGAAATGTTATCACTAATTAGTAAAATAGAACTGATCATACAGGATAAAAGTACCATATGTGTGAGGTCCTGCTAATTTGACTAGTGACATGAATCAACTCTTTTCTTCAATCAAATTATTCTCCAAGCATACAAAATTACATCAACAATAGAAATTATTTTGATATTCAAAAGTAATAACCATGTTCCATAATTTCATCAAAGCATATACAAACTTACAAAAGTGCATGCTTTGCAAATTCTTTTTGATAAAATCCTGGACCCTTCTCTAAATGCATGAGAAGGGTATAAATACTATCTAACTAAAGTTTAAAAAATAGATTATACAAAATATCTGAGGAGGTTTCAAACAACCTTCCTCTTAACTAGTAACAAACTCCAAAAATAAAATTTATTTGATGACTCGAGGTTATGAAAATGTCTTGCTATCTGCCAACTTTTCCTTGAGGTTGCATATGTCGAACATTGGTTTTACTTGAGGAGGTGCTCCAAATTGCATTCTGGCCTGTCCTGCAAACATGGCATCTATGATAGGTGGCAACATTATTTGCATTTAATTGAGTGAACAATTCACTGTCATAATTTGGCTGTGAGGTTTGACAAGAAATTGGGAATATGCCTCCCTGTTGGTCTTTGATAATTTTTTGATTGCCTCTATTCGGATTTTCATCTTTTCTTTCCAGTTTTCATCCAAGTCTTTCATATCTGGAAGTGACTTTGGATCACCTTATTTTATCAATTTGGTGGTGTGCAAGGTATGATTGTCTGCCTTTAATATATTATTTTCCACTCCCGCTGCTCTTGCTACTGCCAACTCTGCCTGCTTAATCTGTGCATCCCAATATGTGAATAATATGTCTTTGTGTGTTTCTTCAATCTCTGGTAGATTAGTGATTCTTCCTTATTCAGATTATTTCCATTCAATATAGTCAAAGATATTATTATTTAAGTCATTAAACTCAGTTCTCTGAGGAATTGCCTTATCTGTTAATTGATCACTGGTATTCAAATATGGGGTGATATGTGACATTTTCTAGTAGAAGAGATCTTATTGTTTTGACGGAATGGAGTTTAGCTCCAATTCCTCTTTGATGAACTCATTAGTAGTGGGTACATATTTATATTTTGCCATAGTCTCATGCAACTCTTGGATTTGCATATTCTTTGCTGAGATATTTGCTTCGTGGCTTCTCCTAAGTACTTCCATACTTTGCTGCAATTGGACTATCTATTCTATGGCTTGCTTGTTCACATTTGTTTTCTCGATTTCTAGTTATTGTTCAAGTTGTGCTATCATTTATTCTGTTTCTCTTAACAAAATAGATACTTCAGTGGCCTTATCAATGGTGGCATTAGCAAATGACCCTGCAAGTTGTGACAACCTCGTTAAACTTTCAGTTGGATTTGAAGGATTATCCTTCCAGACTATATCCATTGGTTGATTCCTTGGTGGTATTTCAGGTGTTTCCACTCTCCTTCTCTTCCTCTATATTCTTATTACAACATTATGTAGTGGGATGTAGAATACATCTAAAGGAGGTATTTCTGTAACCTTTAGGATAGTATCAGATGTCAGAAATGTAGGCTTGATTTCTACATTATGTGAATTTGTCCCTCGTTCATTCATTGGCTCGGACTCTGAAACTTTCTGAGTTTACTGTGGAGTATGATATCCTATAGTTTCTTGGACATTTGTTGCTTTGGTAGTATCTTGGAGTTTTTTATTAAACTGGTCCCATTCTTGTTCCATATCGCTGCTTTCGCCTTTGGGACCAGTATGGTGAGTTAGGTCAGTCTTGACCTGTTTCTCAACTAATTTTTTGCTATATTCTGCCATAGCCTCTGTTTCCTGTGTCTTCCATGTGTTATGGGCTACATTCTTCTGCGGTTCTATTCAAGAATTTGGTTCCTCACTATTAGTGGTCACATTGGGCATAGGTTTGTTATTAGTTCTTAACAAATCCAAAGGACTTGTTTCAAGCATCTGATTTCTAAATTCTTGAAACCTTTCAAAGTCATTAGGATTCAAATTCAACTTTGAATGCTTGTTTAAATGAATTAGTTGATTGTAATAAATCTTCAAATTCATGAGCTTCATGGGTAAAGGGTTTGACCTTTACTTACGTAGTAAAATTTTGTGCTACCTTCTCTGGGTCAAATTGCCTCTTTGGCATAGTAGCCATCCTGAGCCTCTCTAAGTTTAGTGATTCTTTGTTTGGATGGTTGAAGTTTGCCAATGAAAAATCACCACACTTGATGGGAAAGGGTGGCCATTGTGATTTTTTGTTATCTTTCAAAGTCTTGATTAAGCCTTTTCCAACAGTTTGGTGAGCTATTTCTCTGGCTAACAACTTGTTGGAGATATACAAAGGAAGTACATGTGGTTCTGTTGTACTGTCGTAAAATATGATATATGTGAAGCATTGCTCATAAAAGTGCTTTCCCACTACAAGAAGGTCTATATCGGATTCCTTAGAAAATCTTGGGGCATTTTTATAAAAAATCATTTGATGTAATGGTAGGATATAGCCTTGTAAAAATGGGGTATATAATGGGATTCCCACACTTTTTTGCGACTGAGATGGATGCGATATGGGTCTTGTAAGGTCCATTTCCAACCCATAATTGGAAACTTGTTACAGAAATAGATAGAGTCCATGATATAAGCACTCATATAAAATGGATGAAGGTTTTCTGTGGAGGTGGATCTCTTTTGACGATATTCAGAAATAACCGTAGCTAAGTTATCAGATAGGATAGCAGCCCAATTCATTATATGAGAATTGATACATGCATTGATTAAAGGGACCCATTCTATAGAGAACTTGGCATTATTAGGCATTCCATACAATCTACATAAAATAGAGGTTGCATAGTTATGGAGATTTGCTAAAGAAGCTATGGGGTACATACCTGTATTTTCATATTTGAATTTGTTTTCTAGGACTCTCCACCCCTGAATCATATTAAAGGGTTCTTCATTCTCTTTCATGAACTTTACCAGGAATGATCTATCATATATATCCCGAGGGTCGGGAAGATGATACATTTGTTTCAAATATTTGGCCTTAAATGATCCCATCAGCTCCATCTTTGAATTCTTGAACTGTCTATCTTCAATATTGGCATTCTCCACTACCCTTCTAACCATATCTGTGTCTAGTAGTATCTTGGCTCTTGCTCCTATCCTATGAAGAAAATCATAGGAAGTGTCTGTGAATTGAGTTGATGAGGGTATTATTGAACCCGATGTTGCCTTGGTAATAGTAACCAAAAGCAACTTATCTTCAATTCTATTGTACATAACTTCCCACGCCGTTGCTCCTCCATCATAAATGCAAACCGTATCAGAAAATATGGGTGACATCTCTGTAACCTTAGATTCTAAAACACTCCGTTGTTTCTATTTTTGCATTACTTTTCGTAAGGATATCTCTTTTGAAGCTTCCTTGAAATGAAAGAGAGATATATTAGTGTAAATCATAGAGGGAAATTAACGCTAAAGAGCTATTTGAAATGACTTGAATCATGGGATTTGAATGCAATCTCTATATTAACTAGCTATAACTTGAAAATATTAATTTCTCTCCTCGAGCTACTAAAAAATAATTACTCTGTCAACCCACTTGATATTTCATTAAAAACTCAATAACTTCCCACACTTTACGCCTTATTTGCCGCATTGTGACTTTCAAACATTGCAACATAGCATTGTTTGTAGATAATACGAAATGCGATTGCAATATCACATTTTGTAATCTTTAAGGGGTAACAAAGTGGCATGTCTTGTCAAATGGTGATTTGTGAAGTGCGATCACATATTGTTAGAGTGCCATGATCGAAAAATCGCAGTGGAGACTTTATTGCATATCACATTTTAGGATTTTCTTTAAGATGTTAACAATTGTTACATGGAAAACTGCAAGATGCAATTTGCGATGAGAAGAGTTTAAGTATGGGTTCTTTTCTAAAGCTTTAAGGAAAATCTTAGAGTTAGCACTTATTTTCAAAAGCTAAAAATTTAAAAGGATCCCCATTTATATGTCAAATAATACCTATTAATCCCTATAAATGGGGGTGTTGTTACATAGTTTAACAGGGTCGTGATATCTTGTTTCAGAGATGTGAGCAGGTGGGTACTAGTTTCATAACGAAACGGTAACTAGAAGTGAGTGAGGAAGGTCATGGCCAAAGAGTTGAAGTCTGCATAGGTACCCTGAGGCAAATCGATGTACCACTTTGCGACAACACCTATCAAGGTTCTTTGAAAGAGGCGGAGACAAACAAAATCGTCAATGTAGGAATTGGAAGAACACCATAGTGATATGTCATCACGGGGGCCCGAGGGTCCTCTTCAGCTTTTCCTTCAAATTTGGGCAAATACTTGGAATCTTAATGGAAAATGGAGCCCAATAAGGTGAACGAAGAATTGGATCATTAGTAAGCCTCAAGACATTGGGCAGTTCCAACGTCACTAAAAATGGAAATTGTGGGTTAAAAGGCATATAAGGCCTTTGATAAGGCCCGATCTATAGGTTCCAACCTTGTTGGTAAGGATTCTGCCCCCAAAGAGGAGAATTTTGACCATAAGGGGGATTTTTCCCTCACTGAGGGATACCTTGACCATAAGGTGGATTCTTCCCAGGGTTGGGTTGATATTGACCTGCCATAGGCTGTTGATAACCATAAGGAGGATAAACATTGCGTGCGCCATATGGATTGTAAGGTTGCTACACCTACTGACCTTGGTAATAAAGTTGTTGGCCCTGCTACTGCAGCGGTTGGCATTGTGTCTTCAAGGTTTGACCTTGTTGATATACAGGTTGAGCTTGGTGTTGTAAGGGTTGACCTCGCGGATACAAGGGTTGGTTGGGTTGTTGGACAAACTGCATTTGTTGTTGAAACTACTACAAAGGTTTCCCCTATTGCTACAAAGGTTGCTGCTACAAAGATTGCTACTACAAAGGGTTGCCTTGCTGTTGTAAAGGTTTCCCTTGTTGCAATAAAGGTTGTTGAATAGTTCCTTGAGGGATTCCCTATTGGTACTGATAAGTACCAGTTGGGATTTGACCATATGCACCGGGAATAGGATTTTGACCAGGTTGCACATGAGGACCTCCTTGTGGAATATAAGGTGGATTTTGCAGTGCTTGTGAACTAGACGGAACATAAGACTGTTGGAGAGGTATCTAGGCCATGTAAGGCTGTTGATACTAGATATTACCTGCCTTGGATGGATCAATGGGATTAGGAATACCACTAGGATTAGATTAACTCACTCCAACCATGTGACGTTCTGATCCACTCACATGGTTTCCACCTGACACAAGAGGGAAGTTTGGATTTTTTCCCCCAGGCTGTGAATGAGGCAGTGGTACATTTGTCCACTTGATAGAGGGACTGAGGAACTTAAGGAAGTATAAATCGAAACTGTCGGTTGCACCAAAATGGAAGGTTGAAACGATGGTAATGGTTGTGACAGAATTGTTGGCTGAATCAAAACTGAACTAATGACAGTTTTCACAGGGATATGAGAGGTCACGTTAGTAATAAACAGACCAAAAGTAGGCATAAAATTTGATGAAAAAATTGGATTTTGGTATAAAGAAAAAGCACTGGGAGTTCCTGAAACTAATTGAGCCAAGGTTGTATAACCATGTGGAAGCATAGGCCCACTGTTTTCAGAAGGCGGTTGTGATGGAACTCTTCCTACATAAGGAAATCCTTCTAGAGGAAAGTCATATTCATATTCATTATCAACATTAAGAGTGTGAGTAGCAGAGACTTCTAGAGGACCTTAAGGAGAGGTTGGAATCTCACCTTCTGAAGCCATAGGTGGAAATAGTTGGCGAGGAGTAATCTGAGATGGACAAGGAGATAACTCCAAAAGAACACTAGGTCGATTGTATGGACTATAGGGATGTTGAGGAGATATGAAAAATAGATTGAATAACGAATACAGAGGTTATAAAACAAATATCTATTGAAACTCAAGGGTTTTTGGATCAGACTCTTGAGACGATGATGAGTCTCGAGGTGGAGAAAAAGAAGCAAGGGGTTGGATACTTAGGAAAATTCCAATTTCAAAGCCTTGAGCTTCAAGTGACTGTGAAATTTCAAGATGAACTCTTTGTGAAGATCCTTCAGTATTAGACAATGAAGGGGAATTGTGAGGTGAACGCAATTGTTCAGCCACAGTGACTTTCTCTAAAGAGAAGAAGGAGAAAAGAGGATTCGTTGAAGGCTAATTAAAATTAAAATTTACAAGGATTTACTGAATGCGAGGGCAAGAATCAATTGCATGTGTTCGACATGTTATTGTTGGCAGTTAATTTTATGACACAAAACAAAAAATAAATCAAAACGGGTAATGCTAGGAAATCGGGTTTACCAAATATATGTGAACTGTTATATATGCCTTAGTTGAAACAAAGGACTTGACATACGATAACCGATATCCCCGAATGTTGTGTTTGGTGTATCATGTTTACAAGGTGGATGACTCGGTAACCTGTGGTTAAAAGATAGCAACCTAGTGCGGTCTCCCAATATATACTAGATGGTATGGGGAGCACAAGTATGTGTTAGTGTTGCTTAATGCATAACCATTCGATGAGAGTGTCCCTATATACTTTCCATACTAAAGTTCCTCCTATATACCTGAAAGTACTAGAGAACGTTCGATACACTTCCGTACTGGGACGAGATTTCACCCCCGGGATACAATGTAGGAAACTAATATGTTTAAAGACGTCAAAACACGTCTCTATCCTAGACCTCTAGATCTTTGCGTTAGGTGACAAATATTCCTTAGGTTGGTTTAGGTAAAATTTAAGTTTATCTTCAATTAAGTTTCAGTTTGATGACTCAATGATGTCATCTGAATTCCTATGATGCAAGTAAATGATAAAAATGAAATATTTTCATTCGATGAATGCTAAACTAATGAAGGAAGAGAGACAACCAAATAATGCATCAATCAAGAAAAATGCATCAAAACACAACTCTTTATCTTTCCAATGCAAAACATAAAAATGAAATCTAATCTTTATCTTTCACTAACAAATGCAATGCCAAAATGCAATCCTATGAGAAACAAAAAACACTTTCCTTTCACTAAGATGCATTAATATTTTTTTTCTTTCCTTTCACTCTGATTCAACAATTAAAACTAATGGAATGAGCAAAGGAAAAATGCAATCTAAAACAACTAAAATGAAATTTTCATTCACTTTTTGTTTTGAATGCAAATTGTTTCAAAAATAATTAAATGAAGAAGTCTTTCACTTTTCTTTTCGAAACAAAGAAATCAAAACAAGCATTCACTTTCAGTCCTATCCAAGAAAACAACTGTAACCTATGCTTGACAATGTAGAATTTTTTTTTTTCAAAGCACCAATATGACTCAAGATTAATGAAAATAACTTCACAATCACAAACTGAAAGAAACTTGAAAATGGTGTCCTCACTACAACAAGACTTCTAAATGGAAAGCAATCAATATCACATAAACAAGCCAAGTAGTGAGTGGAGGGTGACCTAGAAATCCTAGAAGGCAATCAAGCTTCAAAACACATCAACAAAGCCATGAGACAATTGTAATCACACAAGGACAATAATCAAGACAAACACACTATAGTTACACTGGAAGATCACTGACAGAGGTTGAAAACCACTGAAAACAAGAAGAAACACTATTTTTTCTTCTATCCTTTGGGATCAACGTGTCTGTTAAAGGAAAAAGGTCGATGAAAGGCAGAGCATCGCTATTGTAATTTGAAAATCACTGTTGTCAGTGCTTCTGTCAAAGGAGAAAATGTGTTTGGTGAGCGAAAAAGGAAAAAGTAAAAAAACTTCAAGATCAAAGTAGGCTTAACACTCTCAAGAAAAAACCAATGACTGCAAATATCTACAGTGATGCACACAAGCCAAGAAATTGACGGTTGGTCAAACTCATTAGAGAATCTGACCAAAGGAATGGATGGAAAGTTTTATAGCTTCCCCAGTGGAGTCTCCATTTTGTTGTCTAGGTAAATCCTCTCTGCGGATAGAGACAATCCCTCTAGCCCAATGAGTGGGACTAGCAACCTCCGTCACAATATACAAGGCTATTTCCTAAATTACAATCTAAATGAGAGAAGAGGAAGATGGCCTACCTTGTTCTAATGCTATAACGCACTCCTTTGTTGAAGATATCAAATCACTCTCTCCTTAGGCTTAGCTTTATTTCTCACAATGTTTGAAAACCTACACGAGATCAAAGACACAACAAAGAGTACAAGTACAACAAGCATAATTGAAAGTAATCCACTTAACATATCAAGGAGCATTAACATAAATGATGCATTAACACAAGCATTTATGGAAAGTAAACCAATAGTTATATATATTAATGAAATAAAGGAGGAAGCATACGGCCAAGCCTTGATGACAATAAGCTCTCCTTGAGTGAATGTCCAAGTCCAAGCTCACGCTCTCCAAGCACTCCTTGTCCAATCCAAATGAGTATGATGTAAGCACTATCTCAGCATAAGGGTCCAATTAATGAGAGAGAAACCATTTGGGAATGGGAGAGGATGAATATATAGGTAGGAAGAGGGAGTTAGATCTCTCCATAGATAGGGGAAGGCCCTCATCTCAAGGAGGTAGCTCATAGGGATAAGATCAAAGGGAAATATTGGGAGAATTGGACTACATCCACACTGAACAACCTCCAACTCATTGTTCTGGAAGCCTCTAGATCAGGAAGCTTCTTTTCCTCTTTGGGAAAACTTACCTTTTAGGTATCAACGCAAGTATCCAAGTAAAAAGGCGCGCTAGCAGCACGACGCTAGTATAGTACAACTTGTCTTAACATTAGTTGTTGGTGTCACAATTGTGCTAGTCCTGAAATTAGGGTTTTAGAACTTCTTTAGGGAAGGCTCAAGGCATGTTTCCATCAGTGTTTTAGGGAGGATATAAACTGCATATCAAGATGGGTACACTACATGATTGCCAAGTTTTGGGAACTTCAGGTTATGACACAGGGAAGTGGATGAGGCGTGACAAAATATTGGGTAACAGTAAGCACGAGAGAGAGGAGTAGGGAGGGAGGGAGAGAGGAAGAGAGAGGGAGGGATAGAGAGATGGATTTGGAGGGGGAGAGAGGAATGGAACAAGAAAGAAATAGAGAGTGAAAAGTGGAGAGAGATGGGGTGACAAGGGAGAGATGGAGAGAGAGTGTGTATGTTTGGGGTGAGATAAAGAGACAAATAAGGATAGATGGAGAGAATGGGGTTGAGAAGGAGAGAGAAGGAGAGAGAAGGAGAGAGGGAGGGATATAGTAACATAGTTGGAGGAGAGAGAGGGAGTGATAAGAAAGATGGAGAGAGATGGAGAGAGGACAGTAAGAGGGAAGAGATATAGAAGGGGGGAGAGGGGGAGGGAGTGATAGATAGATAGATATATTGGAGAAATAGAGTCTATGTTTTGGGGGTGATATAGAGATACAAAGGGAGATAGAGATATAAATGGAAGGTGAAGAGAGGGAAGAAGACAAAGACAAAGGAAGGGATGAAGAGATTGCTATATATGGAGTGAGAGAGAATGTGTGTTTGGGGGGGTGAGATGGGGAGACAAAGAAGGAGATATGGAGGGAGATATAGATATAGATGGAGAGGGAAGAATATTTCTTGCACTAGATGCATTGATTTCAGTGTAGATGGTGATTTCTAATCCTATTTGATTGCTTGCACTAGATGCACTAATTTTAATGTAGATGTTGATTTCTAATGATATTTTACTATTTTCACTAGATGCATTGATTTCAATGAAGATTATTTCTAACCCTATTTGATTGCTTTCACTAAATACATTGATTTTAGTGTATATGGTGATTTCTAATCCTATTTGATTAATTTCACTAGATGCATTGATTTCAATGTAGATGTTGATTTATAATAATATTTAATTGCTTGCACAAGATTCATTGATTTCATTGTATATTATTTCTAATCCTATTTGATTGCTTGCATTAACTGCATTGATTTCAATGTAGACGGTGATTTATAATCCTATTTGATTGTTTGCACTAGATGCATTGATTTCAATATAGATGTTGGTTTTTAATCCTATTTGCTTACTTGCACTAGATACATTGATTTTTGTGTAGATGTTGATTTCTAATCCTATTTGATTGCTTGCATTAGATGCATTGATTTCAATGTAAATGTTGTTTTCTAATATTATTTAATTTCTTGCATTAGATGCATTGATTTCAGTGTAGACATTGATTTCTGATTTGATGTAATTGGATGTATGATGGTACATTAATTTTAAATTGATTGGATTAACGACGTAAATTGATTTAAGTGTAAACACAAACAAATATTGACAATGTACATTGACTTTTGCTTTATAGTAATTCAAGCTATTAATATTGGAGATCAAGAGAGACAAGGTATGATGTTTACTACAACAACTCTAGCTAAAGATTTAAATGGTTTACGATTTCAACTATCCTTTTCATATAATCGATATGAAAATATGACAAAAATAACAAGGGTGACAATAAGAATAGTAAAAGAAAATAGTTTGAGATTAATAACATTGAAGACTATTTGTAATTGACTACATTCTTATTATTCACATTTTCTATCATTCAACACTATTACATTGTCACTTTGCATTCCAATTTATTTCATTCATTAAAGTTATTAATAATATTTATCTCTCAACAAATGAGGTAACTAAGAAAATTTAAAGTTAAAATGACCAGATTAATCTCAGACATATTTAGTATATTTAAAATAATTATATTAATATTATATGTATTTACATATTATTGATAAAATTAATCATATGTTCGATAGATTTTTTTTGGTTGAACACGATTGAAACTAGCCTAGATCATTCTTAACTCCTAAGCTATCAAGCATCTAGAGGGATCAAATCTCTCGAGGTGCAAACCTTTCCTCAATTTTTGCACTCAAAAAAGAGGTTTTCACCTCAAGATATTTTATCCCTCTCAAAGCTTGATAGATCTGATGTTAAGATGGATCTATGCTTGTTTAATTTAATTTAATTTTTATTTTTATGTAATTTGACTTATTCAAAATTATAAATAGGACATTACCTCTACATACTAGGTTGTCACCTCTCAGCACAAATGTATAGCACGTTTACGCTTAGGCATTCAAAAATTGTTAAAAAAATGGTTTTCCTACCTCTAGTCTATAAACAATTTCACTACAAAACAAGATTTCTTAGTTTTTCGATCCTTCCTATAAAAAAAATTCAAGCATTTTTCCAATAAAGGTAAGAACAATGGTATATCTATCTAATTTCTTAAAATAACATGCCTCTTTGGAGAGAAGGAAAATTAATTGGAATTTTATGCCTTTAAATAGGCTACATTAGAGAAGAATACCTTGTGAAAAACCATAGGTAATTTGATCCTGAAAACCTTTGCTAATTTGATTGAGTCGAAATGTTTAAATAACATAACCGAATAGTAACATAAAAATAACAGAACAGAACGAGACATTACGACATGTTTTCCATATAGGCTGGAGAGTGCCTCTTGACACAATGATAATAGGTCAAAAACCATATCTCTTAAAGGAATGAAAGGAAGGGATAAAGGAATGGCTAATGATGCACCTGATATTGGTGCGGGCAACACTGTGGAGAATGAGAATGGGTGAAGTAGCTTTCCCCCACCACATGCAGGTAATGGTGGTAGAGGAGGAGGTCTTATTTGGGTTTGGTGCCATTTTCCATGCTCCCAACTAGAAGGATCACATGGTCAGCCTCATGTTGCTCAACAAACAAGAATTCAAACTCATAATTCGGGTAGGGCAAGGCCTAGAATCCTGGACGGGAAGCCATGGCTGCCTTTTTATTGTACATGCTAGGGATTTTTTGGTAAGCCACTCGTAGCGACCCTTTGTGACTATTTACTTGCCATTGTGTTTCTCTTATTACTTTTAGCATTTTCTCCAACATCAGGTGGTCATAATTCTTGAAGGGGTTTTGGTGACTATTGAACATGAATTTGGCATTGATAAAGAAGCGTTTTCATTTGTGCACATGAGGTTGTGAGGTCGAATTGACTATGGAATTACTGGTTAGTCTTATGGTTTGTGGTCTGCTTAATGTTAAAATTAGGGAAGCAATGGGTCAATAATATTTGGAGCTATGGAGCAACAGTTTTATTAACAAAAAAGGGTGAAGGAGACTCATTTGAATGTTATGAACTAGAAATTTTATAATTATTCAAGGGAGGAGTATGATGTAGATAATTTAGCATCTTCACCTCCATTACATGATCTACATCCATGTCCAATTCCCATGGTAAGTTGTTCAAGAAAAAAAAAGCATTTAAGTTTTTCTTTTTTCTTTCTTTCTGTTTTTCTTTAAATGTGGTTCATTGTCAAGCTATTCCAAGGAAAAGGAATTAAGGTACATAATTTCATTACATAGTCAAATAACTTGAGAATCAAACCCAGGTGGGGAGGAAGACAAAGTTTTTTCCCACCACTCA
Source organism: Pinus taeda (assembly GCA_000404065.3). Lineage (NCBI taxonomy): Eukaryota > Viridiplantae > Streptophyta > Pinopsida > Pinales > Pinaceae > Pinus > Pinus taeda. The sequence continues at coordinate 62,911 of APFE030215625.1, forward strand.
ACCTACCATTGTATGAACGAACATGGTCCTTTATTAGCATATATGGAAGTCTTATATGCTAACAAAGGACATGTTTCTTCATAAAAAATGGTATAGGATAATGAAAGATCATAACAATGACTACTTGGATGCAAAATGTAAAGGGGCTCATAAACATTGTGCATGTTATAAGGGGTTGAGAATTAACTAAACATCAAAGGTGTAATGACTTATGCAACAATAAATGAGACTTTGGAGTATTTTGTGCTATGATTCAATATAAAAATCCAATAATCAGAATTTATTTTATTTATAATAAAGATTACAAATATTTGTGTGAGTGTTACACTTTGGTGGAAACATAAGTATGCAACAAGGTTACCTATTGTAGTAAACCATAGGTTTACTATGTAATATATCACCTTTGAGTGTGTCTTTTAAGGTCATGTCAACAAGTTTTTACATAGTAGGTGTTTCCATTCCTTGTATAAGTAGATTTTAGCTTCTTAGACTTGTATAAGTAAGTTTTTGCATTGTGAATTGTAAAGTTTTTGGTATAACAAGTTTGTGTTTGTATCTTTATTACTAAAGTGTTATATAAGGCATAATTTATTTTACATATCATTATAACACATAATAACGAGTGAAACTAAAGTGCTAATGTAATTCTAACTAATGTTTGACATGTAATGATATATTTTTCCATCTAAGTAGTGGCCATTATATTATTTTTGGTTGTGCATGGAATTGATGGATGTCTTTTAAACTTTAGATCTTATCACTGTTTGTTGGTTTTGGACTATTACAATATATGGTGTATGCATGTTCCATGAATTAATAGCCACTTTTCATTTGACCGTGATGAGTAATGATGATAAACAACTATGCCTCTAATTTTGATTTTCTTTGACTCATTTTGAATACTCATGAATGACCTATTGATATAAAATCTCATGTCACTTTGAACGAGCATTATTTGCCTAACTTGAAAGATCTTATGCTTGAAAACAGTGATTTGATGGACTGTTAGTTTCCTAAGTTAAAATATTTTATGCTTGAACACAATAATTTTATGGACTATTCGCATGTCTTACCTTCTTCATTTTAGAGTGGATTTTAATTGCATAGATCAAGAAGATTCCACTTTCATCAATAAAAAATAAGAATAGGGTGAAAAAATTGGATAAGAAGATAAATGACAATTTCAATGGTGGGAGGAATAACTATGAATATTTAAGGTTAGAATTTTCTATGTTGTTAAAAAAAATGAGGTTTTGGTGCATTGCGTCCATTTCCATCACTCCCAGTGTACTATCCACATGCTTAAAAAAGTGTTAGCCTAACGGTCTATGCATCGTTGGAGGAAAAGTAAATGTGGTGATCTTTCCTTTTACTAAATTTAGCCATATTTCTTGATTACTATTATTATTAAAGAGAGAGAAAACATAAAGGGTAGTGGGGGATCACTATAAATACTACTCGAATGAGCATTTTAGAGGTGCTTGAAATAGTTTTTCATTCAAGAGGTGTTGAGAATGGACTAGACAATGATGATGCTCCCTATATGTCAATAAAATAAATGTTTAATATTGGCATATTCATCTTGAGAATGTAGTAGGTGTACTTCATTTATTTATAATACATAACTAATATATTTATGTGTTAATAATACAGTTTAGTGACACCTTGAACATGTAGTAAGGTACTCTTTAACAACTCTAGAAAAAAAAAGTGTTTTGTGTAATAGATTATCATTAAGTATGTTGGTTGGATCAAGACAATAATAGATTATGGAGTAGATGTTTTCACTCTTTTTATAGGTAGAATTTAGCTTCTACGCAATTGTTTTGCTTGTTTGTGTAAACTATATATGGGCTAAGTTTTAATTCTATGTGATGTAATCAACATAACTTTCCATATGTTTGATTTCATGAGTTTTGAATTTGAGATATATTATTGATTGTTTGGGCCTATCCATCTTAATATATGTAAAAATGGTAACAAAGAAAATAAATCTCTAAAGGAGTTGTAGAGGAACTAAGGTACTATATTTTGTTACTCGTTTGAATATGTATTAGAAAAGAAGTGGTTGAGTAGAAAATAAAAACACTTCATAAGGCGAGAGATAAATACCAAAAAAATGAGGGGGAGATGAAGACTAAAAAAATAAGGGAAATATCTTATTGATCAATATTATTTTAGATATTATTAAAAAAACATGGGAAGTAGTCTAAATAGTAGTTTTTTTATGTTTTGGAGAACTAATAACTATGGAGGTTACCAATATTTTCACTCACCAAAAATGTTCTTCCACGAAATTAGCATCATCCTAATTTGCGTACCCTAATTTTAAACAAAGGTATCACAAACTGGCGCTTATGCTTATAACAATGGATTCAACATCAATCCTATTACTAAAAACCCTTGTCCATGCAATGTGGAAAAATATTGAAATGATGGGGTTATGACGGTGGAACATACTAATGAAAAGGCATTTATGGATGAAGAAAGATCAATAAGACAAATCAACAAGAAGCTAATTATAGTGCCAAGTATTTTCAAAATTCCTACTTCCTTGAGCAAGGAAATTCAATAGTTTAAAATCTATGTGCATGTCAACAATAACATAAAAAATTTGGAGATAATAAAGTTGAATTTCATGGCTCCATAGGTTAGGAGAAAGTTCGGGATGAACCAAAGTGAAAATCCAAATGCAAATATTCTATGGAGGTTTCAATCCTTAGAAAGAAATGAGAATTAAAAATACTAGACAAAATTTTAATCTTTGAAATACATGATCTTGGTCTATTTACATAATGATTTAAAATCCATGGGAAAGTAATGAGAAAATAATAGATAAGTGGAAGAGAGAAGTACTTAAATACCACCAAATAAACAGGATTAGTGCATGAATTTAAAACAACCACTATACTTGTGTTAGGAAGAAATATGAAAAGTAAAAAAAAATACCTATAAATGTTGAAGGGAACTACTAGTACTCCTCCCATAATTCCACTATCCACACAATCTTCTTCCCATTGTTTAGGATAAATAGTGGGAGAATTAATTCATAAGTGGTATAAACATGTAGAAATAATGGAATTAATGGAAGAGGTATGAATATATATAATGCAAAGAAGTCATATCCAACACATAAAACCTTGAACATCAAAAGAAATCTACATTTTATAGGTGAAATTGTTCCCATAAAACCGAACAAAATACATGGTTGAAATTGGAAATGGAAGGGGAAATTGAAAATTGGATGGGAGAAATAATTCCATGAATGAAATATATTAGCAAAATGGTTTCCATAAAACCCTAATTTGAGGAAAGTGTGGGTGATTTGATTCTAAAAACATCTTGGTTTGAGAAAATATGGGAGAACGACATACAGAAAAAAAAAATTAGATTCCCAAAAATCAAGGCGAATTTAAAGTTTGGTCATTAAATTGGGATGAGGAACGCCATTTCCACAAATTTCCTTTATATTTTATGGGCACAAGTGATCTAACCAACCAGTCCCAAAGTGAGGCTAGTTAATCTTGAAGTACTATCTTTACATATCCTTGACCAAATCCACCCACATTAGGGTTATTTGTTAATCGTTGATTGACCTTGATCATTTTTCCTTTTGAAATAAGAATCTTAGGTCCTAGAGGTAAAATTTCAACCACTTGCCCACTATCTATGTGTTTCAATTTTGATCTTGGAATAAGTTAGAATCAGAAGGTTATTTAGGATAAATATTCCTTCAATCAATTCCTTATCTTTACTTGACCTATTCGACATATTCCAATGAGCAATAGAGTTATTTGTGCCTGGTAATACTCATGAATGAAATTAGTTCGAGCAATTAGATGGTAATATCAGAATGTCAAGGTATGATAGTTTATTCGAAAGTTGACTCTCAAGGCAGTGTCCTAGCCCACATCTCATCTTGCAATGAATTTTCCTCCAACCGTCGACAAGGAAAGGAAGGAAAGGCATGTCATTGCCTAGCACTCTTATACTCATCAAGCCATAAGAAAGTAGATAACATTCATATTTATTTCTAACCTCCCTACTCCCTCAATATAGCTAGCCTTTATTCATGTTTAGCCTTCATTAACTAACCTCACTTTGGGACTGGTTGGGTTAGATAGCTTGTCCCCCATAAAACATAAAGGAAATTTGCGGAAATGGGGTTCATCGTCCCAATTTAATGACCAAACTTTCAATTCGCCTTGAGTTTTTGGAATCTAGATTTTTTTTTAATGTAGTTATCCCATATTTTCTCAAACAAAAGTGTTTTTAGAATTAAGTCACCCACATTTTCCTCAACTTAGGGTTTTATGGAAACCGTTTTGAATATATCCTATATATAATATATATATATATATATTATAGTTATATATATATATATATATAGATAATAGATATTAGATATATATATATCATAACTAAAAATTTGGGCAAAACATTACTTCAAATAAAAATTCACCCCCTAAGTCTAGGGGGTGTAGAGCATATGGAGACTGGGTGTTCTGGTAAGGCACTATGTGATGTGAAGATAATTGGTTTAAAAATACATGGGAAAAAATCTAGTGACGCTAAGGGTTGGTGTTGTTTGGGCCGGGTGTGATCCCCAGGTGATTTTGACAGCTTAGATGTCCCTTAGTCTTAGTTACTCAAGCTAGAGGTTAGGCGTGCCAGTCATCTCAAGATTCACATAACCTATCAAACAAAAAAATTCATCCCCTTAAAATTTGGAACCCTAAAATTTCATAGACGGGAAAATTATGCCCCTAAATTCTCCATGATGATTAATAACCATTGAGAATGGTAATATTTAATGGTGTATACGTTGGCATATACATTGTTGGGCATTGCAACTTTGTGCATCCAATCATATATGGTGTAAATACACCATTAAATGTTAGATGACTTAGTGGATAATGTTTTAAATATATCTAAATATTCTTGCTAATATGTTGATTGGGTCCAGTGAAAGTGGTTGAGAGGAAGAATTATTTCCTCTCCACCCAAGTTAAATCCAACTTTGGACATAACCACTCTTTGTGTCTATTTGTTGAATGGGGCTCCTAAGGAGTTAATTGTCCATTGGGCATTACTTACAAATTTGAGAGCAAGGCAATTTATATTTCAAGGAAAGAAGAAATATGCATATACCAATACATTCTCCATTGTATTATATATTGATTGATATATAAAATTATAAACATTAAAAATGATGACAGAGTTTATATGACACTTTAGGTATAATTATAACATAATCAATGAGTGTTGATGTTCGTAACTTGAACAAGTACTTATGCACAAGCCTAAGTGTTTAGGCATACAAAAGTCACCTGAAGTATCCTTAGGACACTTGCTCAAGTGTGAGTGAGGTATCATAGTAACTTAGCCTATGTCTAACCTAGGAAATCACATAATTAATTATGTTGGCTATTGATTGACTCGTCCCTCTTAAGATTTAGGAAAGCACATTAATTAATTATTGGTCCTCTTAATTGACTCGTCCCTCTTAAGCATTCAAATTCTTATTCTCATGGGAAATTTGGCCTTTCTTTGAATAATATATCCTTTGGAAATTTAGTCACAAGGAAATGACCCTCCAATCTTGTATTTGACCTTTCCAAGAACAATTATTCTTGGCACCCTGATATGCACAAAATACCCTACCAAACACTAAATCACAATGCAACTATCTCCAACAAACAAATTTTGTTAGAACTTCAAGAAATATCAATGAGAAAGAGATATGCTAGGCTGGCAATGATGTCCATCGAGCATGGAATATGTCTAACTAGGGTGGTAAGGAATCCACCAAATCTAGAGTGAGGGCCTCACCTAAACCTGTTGAAAGAAAACTCACTTGAACTCCTCACTAATAGAAAATGATATGATGGAATAGAGTGATCAATCATTAAGCTTCCTTCTCCTTTTATAATCATTCATTGAGACTTCTCCAAGCTTCTAGATCTTATTTTAATGTTATTTTATTAAAGAACTCAATTTTCCCTCCAATGTGATTTTTTACCCATCTTTAAAATAAAATACCTTTTTCTCCTCTTATTATTTATTATTTGCCCTTTTTATTTAATAATAACAAAATTGAGTAAATTCGCATGGATCCCCTAGATTAACTTTTCCTTCTCGCTAGCTTATTAGGATGATAATTAGGCAAATAGGAAGGATATCCCATGCTAGCAAAAATCAGGGAAATTAAATTCAATGTAAAGTTATAAAAGAAAGGCGAAGGAGAAGAGAGACACACACCATATAATGACACTAGCCATTTAGAGAGGGATTTTCTCAAGTGAGGAGTGCGATACTTAATTGTGTTAGGTCCAAGGAAGGTACAAGGGTGTAACATAGGAAATCCATATCATCTAAGGAGATCAAGGGTAGGTTGTATGTTTTAATTTTATTTTCTTTAGTAGGGACATTATCCCAGGACAACAACCCATGGAGGCTCTTAGTTATTAATGAAGAACTATTGATGGGAAGAATGTGTTTTTTATCACTTGGGATTGAGATTGGTCTAAATTTTCTTCCATTAATTGTGTTAAGAACCTAATTTTGCATTTATTCAGTAGATATAATCCATTAGGTTAATAAAGTGCTAGATGATAGGGTTAACAAAATTTTAACATGGTATTAACGTGAATAACTCTGAGAACTAATCTTTGAATCAAGAATGAAGCTAGGTTTGTGTAGGTATTTCGGGACTAGGTTTCGTTGTGATCATATGAGGTGAGCTACTTGTAGGTTGTATGACGTATGATGGGTAAGGCATTTTTTTTGAAAAAATTGGCTAGATAAAAGTTGTTAACATCTAAGTTTTAAAGGTCCAATTAAAAATAAAAATAGAAAAAGTGGCATGCAAGCTAAGTGGGTTACTAGCCATATTGTAAAATAGGGAAGCCCTCACCAACCAACCTTGCAACATTCCAAAGTAGATAGAAGGGACATGCTAACCAAGCTACTAATAGGTTGAAGATGTAGGGGTATGAAGGAGCTCACACATAAGTAGATGGATTGACATGAAGGTAGTGTAATAGGGAAAAAACGTATAGAGCTCAAGTACGAGAAAATAGATTGGGAATAGATAAGGCCTACTTGTCATGACAACAATAGGCTGAAAAAGGTTTCCAACAATAGAATCGATCCATAGTGATGAGAAACATTTGTATCCATCAGGATATGAAAATCAAGAGACAATGATTTTCATGGGCCATACAAAGTGATCATAGAAAGTCAATAGTGAATATGTGGATCATGGCCTCTAGATAGGGCCACATAAGGCATGAAGGTGATCAGGGGTGAATATAGCATAATGAAAAAGCAATAACTATGAGACCTATGCATAGTGAAAAAAATTATAGTTGAGTACATAGGTCAAAGTGAATATGGTCGAGAAGCACACAATACCATTGCCAAAGGAAAAAACTGATTATAGAAGGCTATGAGAGATAACAGTCAAAGATGCAACTAGGTGAGGGTCAAATAGATCGAGATCATATAGAGGATAAGAGTTGACCGGTGAACATCACTGGAAGAAAATAAGGTTTACAGGTAGCAAATGTGAGAAGTTATGGGCTATAAGAGCTAGGTGCCAGGGATATAGTCAAATAATCATCAACAAACAACCAAGGGTTATTGCAAAGGAGATATAGTGAGATAGCCACTTAAAAAATAGTTTAATACAAACAACATTATTATTAGATTTAAACCCTTAGAAGGAGAGAGGGAGACTACACCAATCATTGGTGTGACACATAACATTTCAGTCGATTTTCTAATTTGGAGACAATGGAAATTAGTTCAAGGTTTGAGGTTTGAGGACAAGTTGGAGGGTGGCTATGACTTCATTCACTATAAGGTCAGTGTTTCACTAATTATCATGGAGAATGTCATATGGGAATTTATTAACACCAAAATCACCCCACCTATATATGTTACAGATTTGGCCATCCATAATCAAAAGGATGTGAAAACTACAAGGGTTATCTTGGATGTAGTGAAGGAACATGCAATTCCTCACTTGTCTGAAAAGAATAGAACAATGGAAATATCAATGGCTTTAATGAATTTATACCAAGGCAATAATGCCAACAAGAAGATGGTGTTGAGAGAAAAACTTAGGAACACCAAGATGACCAAATCAGATACAATGCCTAGTTATCTCACCAATATCACACAATTTCTTGATCAGTTGGCTATAGTTGGGGAGAAAGTGATAATCACTTCATGTTCCATAAGCGAATGTGGATATTCCACTCAACAACTTGTAACAACAAATATGATAAAGTTATAATTAAAAACCAAAAACTTATACCATGTTGATTATTTTTCCTTAGACTTATGAATTTATTATGTTAGGATATTGAACAAGTTTCTTTATATTATAGGGTATCTTCCAACTATATTAATTCCAATAAGAGGAAAAATTTTAATGAATTCGAGGACCAAGGTAAATCTAAGTTTGAATCTAATAGAATGTTCCATCTTATGTCCAAAGAGAAAAGTTGCCAGTGTAAAAGTGATGAACAAGGATTTGAATAGAATAATATTTTAATAAATGTCAATGAAGGGCATGATGAGAATTAAAATGAAAATATCACACATTTAGAAATGGAACAATTTTGTAATCGTGAGGATCAAACATATAACATAAGAAATGAGGTAGGAAAATATGCAGTTATGTCATTCCAATATCAATATCCAAAAAATAATTCATGCTATAATTGGAAGATGATATAGAAAGAAGCCTTTCACATCATTAAATGTCCTACGAATCCTAATGCAATTAATCAGAAGTACAATGTAGAAAGTTATGAGCAAGCACTACAAAGTTATGAGAAAACATTAGAATTTTAACATTGTTATTTTGGACTCTTATCCCAAAACAGACATGTTGGAGACAATTCAATCTATTATCGAGACAATAGTTCAAAAACCTTAAATCCTTTTCCCAATGTATATGAAAATTCTCAGATATATAGAAATGATATAAATACATTAGAATACAGCTAAAATGGTTGCACAAGTGTTGGTTAGATAGTAGGCAAGGGATATCCTAATCATAGTGTAAAATTGGAAGTGATTATATTAGGAAAAGTCATCAAAGGGAAGATGTTGCAATATTTAACTAATATGAATAATTGGGGATATAACCATCTAAGTAAAATGAGTACTAGTTCAAGTGAAATTTTTGAAAATGATGTGTTGAGAATTCCCCCTAGGCATA